>JAOUQT010046479.1:0-10939 GCA_025769995.1 Xyliphius kryptos
CCTTTTTAAATTATAGCACCGAAAATGGAGTGAAATGCAGCAGAGACAGTAAATTATGTGGCAATATTTAAACTTTAACTTTAAATAGTGAATTATGGTGACCAGTGAGGGGAAAGTAGTCCACATATTCATTTCAGAATTTAAATTGCCACAAACCTCACTCTATAATATGTTTATTTGAAATATATACACCCCAAAGCCATCACTCATTCAAAAACCAAAAAAGTGTTTCAACTTTCGCGTTGTTATGAATTTTTCCATCGTAGCGCAGCTCAGGTATTTCGCTAGTAGCTAACATAACTGACCTGCAAACTGCAATACACACCTGAATGTCATTTTAAGGGCAGAAAGACGTAAACAGTCAGTATGCACGTTGACATTAGAGATATATAATCTTGTATTATATATGTGTATTCACAGTGACAACAATGCTGCTGGACGAATGAGCTGTGAGAATACTTTACGTAGTGTTAGCATGTCGTCACCATCCTTAGGAAGTTCTGGAGCAGACAGTGGAGTGGATAGTTTTGCCGATCAGCCCACTGAGCTGCCCACTATCACCCTCTCGCTGTGTGGAGGACTGACTGACGGCAGAGAGATCACTAAAGGTAAGTGAAGCTGCTGGCTGACTGGTGTTAGAATATCATGTATATAGAGCTAATGTTTTTTTCTCCTGCAGAGAATTTCCAGCTGAAGGCTGTTTCCTATCAGCAGTTTGCAGACAACCCCGGCCTCATAGATGACCCAAACCTGGTGGTCAAAATTGGCTCCAAGTGAGAACCTTAGTCTTTATCTCTTTATCTTTATCAGTTTGTAATCTTGGGATTTTCAGTAGCAATATCTGAATTTCTTTGTTCTATAGGTATTACAACTGGAACACTGCTGCTCCAATTCTGCTGGCCATGCAGGTTTTCCAGAAACCACTACCTAAGGTAATCACATCGAGTTTTATGCATCTTTAGGGAAATAACAAAATCTAAGAACGTGCTTAATTTAAAGGCGGGTATGTTTTTTAACATCAGTGCTTAACCTTAAGTTGTTTTGATTGTTTGGCCAGATCATTTCCAGCAATGTTCATTTATAAAAGAGTGTATACTATTATGACTATTTCTAGACAGCCGTATTTGCCTTATAATATTAATTAGAAAATATTTTAAATGATTAGTGTGTAGTAGTTTAAACTGACCTTTAATGATAAGGTTGCTGATTAATTGTAATATTTTTCCCTGACAAATATGGCAGCCACATTGACATGTTTCTTTAAAGAACCCCATTCATGATACAGAAGATATTCGACTTTTTAAAAGGTTTGGAAGTTGACATTTACCCATAAGATTATAAAAGGTAGCAACAAAAAGTTTCTAACATTTTATTTCTGCAAATACATTTAATTTAATGTAATCTAATCTGATGTAATGCTTACAAACATCAATTTTGTCACGACCCGTAGGAAAAGGGGAGGCACAAGCAAATCACGGTAAGAACGTTGTTTAATGGATGATCCTCTTAGCAGACAAACAATGATAAACAGTCCAGGGTCGTTAACGGGTAATCCACAAAATATCCAAATCGTAAGACGAGAGGCAACGTCGGTAGTAAGAAATAAGTTGGTACACAGAGAAGGCGATGAGAGCACAGATAGGACTGGCATAGAAAGCGCTTAGGACTGGTAAGAACCGAGTACATCAGCGTGTGACTATGGGTAAAGGAGGTATTTATGAGATAGCAGAAATCCAGCACAGGTGAAATCAATACTCCGGTGATGAAGGGCGTGTCTGTAAGTGGGTGTGTTCCGCTGGCTCGTTGATGTTTGTTACAGTGCGCCCCCTCGAAGGACCTGTCCCGGGTGAAGAAGAGCGATGCCTAACGGCAGAACCCCCTGCATGGGTACTGCGAGGACGACCTCGGCCGCGTGGAGCTGGACGATCTGGGTGCGAGGCATTAAATTCCCTGATAAGGAGAGGGTCCAGGACATTGTTAGCACTGACCCAACACTGCTCCTCTGGACCATAGCCCTCCCAGTCCACCAAGTACTGCATCCGGGCGCCCCGTCTGCGAGAGTCCAGTAATCAGCGGACAATGTACGCCAGGGCACCATCTACTTCAACCGGTGTGGGTTGGGTGGGATGAGCATCTGCCAGCGGACCAGGAACCCAGGGTCTAAGGGAAGAAACATGGAATACCGGGTGGGTACGCAAGTCTGAGGGCAAAATGAGGTGAACCGTGACATCATTAAGGCATTTGTTGATCTTGAAAGGACCAATAAACCTTGGTTTTAGTTTGCCACTTCCATGTAAACGCAGATTGCGTGTAGACAGCCAGATCCGATCCCCTGGTCTAAAGACCAGTGCTTGCCTCAGATGACGGTCAGCTTGTCTCTGGTAACTGTTGATGGCTCTTTCGATGCGTTGATGGACCTGGGACCATACCGCCTCACTCCTTTGAAACCAGTCATCTACGGCGGGTGCATCTGAGGGAGAAGGATCCCAGGGTGCACTGAAACGGAGTCAGGCTGGTAGATGAGTGACGCAGCGAGTTTTGTGCAATTTCTGCCCAAGGTAGGAAACGTGCCCAGTCCGACTGGTTATGGGCACAATAGAGTCTAAGAAATTTCCCCAGCTCTTGGTTGACCCGTTCACACTGCCCATTAAATTGAGGATGGTAACCTGATGTAAGGCTAACACAGACAGCTTGTTGAGAAAAACTGCCCACACTGCTGAAGAGAATTGTGGACCTCTATCGGAATGGATCACCTCAGGTAAGCCGAAGCAGGAGAACACTTTCTCAAATACGGCTTCTGCAGCTTCGAAGGCTGTGGGCAACTTTGGGAAGGGTATAAATCGAACCGCCCTGGAGAACCGATCCGTGATCGTGGGAATGGTCATAAAACCTTGAGGGGGTGGGAGGTCAGTGACAAAATCCACATCCAGGTGGGACCAAGGGCACTGTGGTATGGGTAGTGGTTTGAGCAGGCCAGCAGGAAGGGTTTGGGGGGACTTATTCTGAGCACATGTGGAACAAGAGTCCACGAACCTGTGAACCTCTCTCCGCATGGCTCTCCACCAAAAACGTGCTGCCAGCAATTGATAAGTCCGAGTCTCACCTGGGTGTCCCGAGCAGGTGGAGGAATGGGCCCAGGTGATCAGTTTACCCCGAACTTCTGGCGGTACATATTTCCTGTCGGTGGAGCAGCCTGGTGGAGTCCCTGATTCTGCGACAGGCCAGATCAATGGATGGCCCCAAGGAAACAGGAGTCTGGTAAAATGCGGTCAGGGACCTCTGAAAGTTTGGTGGAGGATACAAGGGAGCGAGAAAGAGCGTCTGCCTTGTGGTTCCTTGTGGCCGGCAGATATGCAATTCTTAAGTCAAAGCACGTGAAGAAAAGAGCCCATCGAGCTTGTCGGGGGTTCAAACATCTGGCTGTCTTGAAATACTCCAGGTTCTAATGTCTCCATTCTTCCAAGGCCAATTTGATCGCTAGGAGTTCTCTGTCCCCCACAATATAGTTCTGTTCCGCCGGTGAAAGTTTGCGGGAAAAGAACGCAAAAGGATGCAATTTAGGAGGTTCTCCTAGGCGCTGAGAGAGTACTGCGCCTACCCCAATGGATGAAGCGTCCACCTCAAGGACAAAGGGTCGTGTGGGGTTCAGGGTGGCCCAGAACCGGAGCTTGAGTGAATGAGGATTTGAGGCTCTGCAGGGCTTTTTACGCCTCTGGAGTCTAGGCTAGGCCAGAAGGCGCTGAAGATCCTTTAAAGTCAGTGGTCTTGGCCAATTTAGAATAGCCGACACCTTGCAGTCATCCATAGCTACACCCTGGGGAGAAATGATATAGCCCAGGTATGTCACAGACTGCGTGTGGAACTCACATTTCTGTGCCTTTAACCGCAAGTGGTTGTCCTGCAACCGTTCCAGAACCAGTCGAACATGATGCACGTGTGAAGAGAGGTCTGGTGAATAAATTAATAGGTCATCCAATTAGACTAATAAAAATCAGTTCAACATGTCTCTGAAGATATCATTTATAAAGGCCTGAAAAACAGTTGGAGCATTGGCCAGGCCGAATGGCACTACCAGGTACTCGTAGTGACCGTTGGATGTGCTGAGTCTTCCATTCGCCCCCCTCCTTAATCCGAACCAGGTTGTATGCGTTCCTGAGATCGAGTTTTGGTAAACCACTGGGCTGTTTGCAGTTGTTCCAATGCTGGGGGAACCAGGGGTAGGGGGTAATTGAACTTACAGGAAATACTTTTTAGTCCACGGTAGTATATGCATGGCCTGAGGGTGCCATTGGACTTTGGGACGAAAAAGAATCCTTTAGAAAGCGGTGAGGTAGAAGGTGGAATCAGACCAAGGTGCAGATATTCCTTTATATACTCTCCCATGGATCTTTCTTCTGCTGGGGAGAGGGGATAAAGTCGTGCCTTGGGAAATGACACATTGGGCAGTAACTTGATGGTACAGTCATAAGATCTATGCGGTGGTAAAGGCGTTGGAGAGACCTCTCCGAACACTTCCGCAAAGTTCTGGTATACCTGGGAAACATTAGAAGGCAGATGTGGGAGCTGGTCTCCAGGAAAGATGGTGTTCAGGCGAATAGAAGACGTTGTCAAAGCAATTTGTAAACCAGCGGACTAAGTCCTTAGATGACCATGAGATGACGGGATTGTGACGGCGCAACCAGGGTAGACCCAGGATTATGGCGACTGAAAGTGACTCCATTGGGAAGAAAGTGATGTCTTCCTGGTGAACGAGTCCTGTCTTTATTTGAAGGGCTATTGTGATGCGGGTAATGAGACCATTGCCAAGATATTGTCCATTAGCCGCTGTAACATGCCGTTTGGTATGTAAAGTG
Organism: Xyliphius kryptos; assembly: GCA_025769995.1. Taxonomy (NCBI): domain Eukaryota; kingdom Metazoa; phylum Chordata; class Actinopteri; order Siluriformes; family Aspredinidae; genus Xyliphius; species Xyliphius kryptos. The sequence goes on from JAOUQT010046479.1 coordinate 4,854, forward strand.
GTGCAGTGGTGGATGTTCTCCTGTACCACCAGGTGTTCGGGCGTCTGGGTGGTGCAATGTCACACTCGAACCGAGTACATCAGCGTGTGACTATGGGTAAAGAAAGAATTTATGAGATAGCTGGTATCCAGCACAGGTGAAATCAATACTCCGGTGATGAAGGGCGTGTCTGTAAGTGGGTGTGTTCTGATGGCTCATTGATGTTTGTTACATAAGGTTGAATTCTATGCCAAACTTTGTGATATAAAAAAACACGACAACTCAAAAACATACTCAAAAAAAGGCAAAGCCTTATAAATAGTTCTACCCAAAGCAACCTGCTGTTTATAAGAAAATAAATATTTAGGGTGTTTTTTACTCACTTTTTTCTCTCCCAATGTTATTCCTTTACATCTTCAAAAACATGTATTATGCAAATTAGGTGATGACGTCATTTAGCGACTTCTAGCATCTTTTAGGACAACCATTAGCTACTTTCCTTACTGAGGAGTTGGCAACACTGACAATCAGAGTTTCACTGTACCCCCCCCCTTCACCTTCACAACACGATTTGGGACCTTGAACAAAATTCCCTAATTAAAAAATACATAAATAAGGAGATTGTTAAAACAAAAGTAACGAGTCTGTTTTGATAATGTAGTGACTAAAAGTAAAAAGTATTAAGTGACAGAAATAGTCAAGTAAAGTAGTTACCAAAGAAACAAACAAAAACAGTAACAGTAACAAAGTACTTCTACTTCGTTACTTACCATCTCTGTTCTTTGCCTAGTGGGCTCTGAGCAGCTTACCATCATACACGTCTCCTGGTCGGTTGGGTTTGGAGGTACGGACCACAGTATAACAGGACTGGATGTCTGTCCCTATAGGTAAATTTTGAATCTAGATGATAAAAAAGATACACATAATAGGATGTGCATAATTAATAAAAAAAAGTTTAACACATCTGCAAAACTTACAAAAAAAATAGTATATAGTTAGCTAAAATGAAAATGCACTCTCAATTTAAAAGCTTTAAGGAGCTAAGATTAAACCCACTGAACATCAGTTTTCCTGGACAGGGGTTCCCTTGGGTGACCAGGTATTTGTCAAAATAATCTTCGGCCAGGTAGAACGCCTTTGGTTGAAGATGGTTAAGGTCACATAATTCAAGAAGAAAACAAAACGCATTTTAAGATTAGTAAATGATTTTCATATGCGTGATGCAAAGAAGGGGCGGCACGGTGACTTGGTGGTTAGCAGGTTTGCCTCTCAGCACTGGGAATTCCCCGTTTAAATCCCGATCTGGGTGGAGCGTCCATGTTCTTCTTGTGTCTGCATGGGTTTCCTCCAGGTTCTCCAGTTTCCACTCACAATCCAAAAACATTTAATCAGCTGCATTAAATTGCCCTGTATAATGTGTGTGACAGGTGCGCTCGGCGTTCCTGACCTGTTTTCTTTTCGTTTCAGTTAATTATCTCATTGTGTATCCTCATTTGTTAATTAACTGTTCTGTGTTTTTATTTGTTTCCGTTCTGACATGTGACCTGGACTTTTGCTTTAAATTCTCGTCATTTTCGTTGCACTGCAGATCTGCATTGTTTAGTTACGCGTAGTCCGTTGCCCTATGTTTTGTTCCTTGCTATTTTCCCCTGCATGTTCTACAATAAACTTTTACACTTACCGCGCCTCCAGGATCCATTCAACGCGACTAGCGCGCCGCGACTCGGGCTCGACTCGCATACGTAACAGAATGCCGATCTCACCTCATTTGGATCCAGGACGGTTTTCTTCACGGTAAGTGTTTCCTTTTTGTATCTTGGCCGGAGCGCTCACGCTGCTTGCCTCGGCACTAGCCCCGCCTTCTAGTCGTAGTGTTTTCAGGCCGGAGCGCTGGTGCTTGGTAGTTCGGCGCTAGCCCCGCCTATTAGTTCCTTTTTTGTTTTGTGTTCAGGCCGTGGCGCTTGGGCTGCTTACTGAGGCGCTGGCCCTGCCGTATAGTTTCCTCACCCAGTATGTCCGACCCGTGGTGGTGGGAGGAGTTGGTGTCCCGAGACGGAGATGATTCAGATCGTGAGGAAAGAGTTGACTCGTGTTTTTTTTGCCTGGGTACTGCTGTGTCCCTTTGCTGCTCTGTGCAGGCCAAAGAGGAGGGGCAAGAAAACTACGGCGGCACAGAGCAGGAGAGACCCTCAGGCTCTCCAACAGGAGTTGTTCCCTTAGCTTTTAAGCGGCAGGTGAAGGCTGTTCAGCCCACAGTTAAGCAGCCAGGGACTACCCAGCCCACTGTGGATCTGCCAGTGACCGTCCAGGTCAAGGGGTCACTCCCAGGAGCCGCCCGGCACAAGGTGTCATGCCCGAGGATCGCCCGGTTCAAGGTTCCTCGACCACCGCCCGAGAGATGGAGAACTTATAGCCATCCTCCACGCCGTCCGCCTGAGGGATGGAGAACTCAAGGCCGTCCGCCAGAAGGACGGAGATCTCAAGGACATCTTCCATGTCGTCCATCAGAGGGACGGAGCACTCAAAGCCATCGCCCTCATCGTCCGCCCGAGGAAAGGAGAACTTTGTGCAGTTCTTCTTCTCTCGGGCGGACGACGAGGGCGATAAGCAAAGCTTGCGCATTGGCTTATATGATTGAATGAGTTTACTAAGATACCGTGGACCCTGATTATGAAAAATTGTAAAAAATGTTGTTAATAAGATTTTGTAATCAATGTGAAACTTAACTAGTGGCCAGTGCAAGTTTGATAATACAGAGCTGATATGTTTAAACTTTCTGCTTCTAGTTAAAACACTAGTTGCAGCATTTTGAACAAGTAGTTTATGTAATGATTTATTAGAATGTCCTGTCAGAAGTGAATTACAATGATCTAACCTTGAGTTTATAAAAGCGCGCATTAGCTTCCTTTGCATCTTGGAAGGAAAGGATATTTATTAGCTTTGAAATGTTGCAGAGGTGGAAAAATGCAATTCTAACAATTTTGATAATGTGCTTAGTAAAAGAGTTCTGAATCAATATTGACACCTAGATTATTTACATATGAGCTGGGTCTGATTAAGAAGTCATCAAGGTTTAACACAATAGTAAATGCTTTGTTTATTCTGTCCCTGGATCTAACTATAAGAACCTCAGTTTTATCAGAATTTAGGAGTAGGAAGTTCTTTGACATCCACAGTTTAATTCCTTTAATACCGTTTTCAATCTTATCAATTGACTGAACATTATTAGGTTTAGCCAAAATGTACAACTGTGTATCTGCATAAGAGTGAATGTTAATTCTATGTTTATAAATAATTGATCTCAATGGGAGTATTTATCACATTCACTCACACACCACCTTCACCCTCATTACCTTCCCACATGCACTGGCCTCCTTCTCCTGAGTTTTGATTGGTTTATTAGGTAATTGGTTTATTAGTTCATTAGTCACGCTCTCATTTATAAGGCTCACATGCAGGTGGCTTTTTGTGTTTCCTCACCTTTGTCACCCATACTGTGAGTAGCTCTGTTTTTCTGTTCCAGTAATAAACGTTTGGACGCCACTGTTTCATCCTGGTGCTCTTTTGTGTTTGCTGTTAAGACTTGGACTGTGCCTTATGTATATAATTTGAAGGCTCTCATTAAAGACATTTTAAAGACTCACCTTCTCTGAGCGTCTTTTCAGCGCCCGTGACAGTATTGTTATGGGTGCACACCGGAACCCGAGCAGAGAAGAGCAAGGTTGGAGTATATGGCGTTCATTCAGGAAAGACCAAAACCCAAAGTACAAAACACAGGGAACCGACACGCGTAGCATAAAATTCTCAAGGACAGGGACATAGGGAAACTGAGAGACTATAAAACAAAAGTCCCAGTCACATGTGCAAATCGATTCTCCGCGGAATAAGTCGCAATTGCCAATCGATTCACTAAAGAATGAATTGCGATTGCAAATTGACTTACTGTGGAATGAGTTGCGATTGCTTATGAATTTCCTATGGAATGAGTAGTGATTGCAAATTGATTTACTGCGATAAAAGGTGCGATTGCCAATTGATTTACCGCAGACTGAGTTGCGATTGCAAATCGACTCACTGCAAAAAGAGTCGCGATTGCCAATCAATTCACTATGGCAGGGGTGTCAAATTCAAATACATAGTGGGCCAAAATTTAAAACTTGGATAAAGTCGTGGGCCATCATTGATTTTAATATTTTCTGGAGTCTTTAAGTCATGTCTAGGTTCTTGTAATAGTCGTGTTTTTTCGTTTCATATTGTCGTCTAATGTATTCCTTGGTTATAGCAGTACTCTGGTCCAGGAGTTCCATCGGAGTCAGTTCCATCGGAGCCAAGGCAAACCGGCTGGTCCCCGTCCGACGTCTCTGTCTTTCCAGGTTCTTATTTCTGGGAAAGATAATGTCACACAAAGGTTGGATCCACACTCATAACATTCCTTACACTCCAACCATTCTTTGTCTTTACATTCCTCGCTCGGCGTGAACTACTTCAAATCTCCAGGTGGTTTCACTTGCTGCTGACCTGTTGTAAGAGTGGTTCCCATTTCACACACTACTGAAGGTGTTGGCACTCCCGCGCTCTTATCTTCGTTCAGCCGACACTATTTTTGTGTGCTCTGCTTTTTCCCAGCCTTTGCCTGTATTACAATTTGCTCCAGATGGACCATACCAAGATCCGTTCAGTGGTGGAGTGGCAACTCCCAGTTCGGTCCGACTAGTTCAAAGGTTCTTAGGTTTCGCCAATTTCTTTCGACGATTTATTCGAGACTTCAGTTCGGTCGCCGCTCCTTTAACAGCATAAACCAGCAAAGGCCCTTTCAAATGGACGGACAAGGCCCAGCAGGCATTTGAAAGACTTGAGGCCCTTCTTACTACGGCTCCGGTGTTGAGGTTGCCTGACCCGGAAGAACCTTTTATTGTTGAAGTGCATGCCTCAAAGGTGGAAGAAGGAAGGGTCCTGTATCAAAGAACGGGCCCTGAAAAGAAGCTTCACCCCTGCGCATTCTTTTCCCACCGTCTTACGCCAGCGGAACGAAATTACCCGGTGGGTGACAGGGAGCTACTAGCCATCATGTTGGCCCTTGAAGAATGGCGGCACAGGCTAGAGGGTGCCAAACACCGATTTTTGGTATGGACGGACCACAAAAACTTATCGTTCATCTAGCATGCCAAACACTTGAATGCACGTCAAGCTCGTTTCTCGTTATTCTTTAGTCTCTTCCAGTTCACGCTGTCATACAGGCCGGGCTCTAAGAATGGAAAACCGGATGCCCTGTCCAGACTGTGGGAGTTCACCCCAATTAACCAAAAACCGGAGACAATAATTCCATCTAAGCAAATCTTGGCACCGATCACTTGTGGGATTTTACAAGCGGTCAAATATACTCAAACAGTAGAGCCGGACCCAGGAGGGGGTCCACCGGACTGCACCTATGTGCCCACCACTGCCCGTCACCGGGTGTTCTTCTGGGCTTATGCATCTCAGTTCGCGGCCCACCATGGGGTAGCAAAGACACTCCATTTGCTCCGCCAATGCTTTTGGTTGCCGGGGATGGAGGCTCAAGTCAAGGAGTTGCACCACATGCTCAACCAAAAAGAGTCCCAGAGAATGGCCACAAGGTCTTTTGCATCCTCTGCTGATACCATCCAGACCATGGTCCCACATTTCCTTGGACTTCACCGGCTTACCCAGGTCCAAGGGGTTCACAGTGGTTTTTTTTCATAGTCGATTGGTTTTCCAAGGCTTGCATTTTTGTTCCATTGCAGAAACTTCCATCAGCATGTAGTTAGAGCGCACGGCATTCCCACTGACATCGTGTCGGACCGTGGCCCACAGTTCATCAGTCGGTTTTGGAGGTCCTTATGTGACATGGTGGGCACCACGGTCAGCCTAACATCAGGTTACCACCCGAAATCAAATGGACAATCTGAACGTGATCCAAGACCTAAGCAAGATGCTCAAGTGTCTAACCGCTAGCAACACAGCTACATGGGCCAATAAGCTGCTATGGGCAGAATTTGCCCACAACACATTGAGGTAGCATGAGGCGGTGTCTACAACCCACACAAGTTGCTCAGGTAGTGCAGCTTATTCAGGATGGCACATAAATG
>JAOUQT010046487.1:0-10939 GCA_025769995.1 Xyliphius kryptos
TCTCTTTTCTATCCTCTCTCTCTTCTCCACTCTTTCGGATGAGCTACACCGAATACGGCGGAGTAACCAGGAGATGTGGTCAACCCCGCACCCGCTGGATTCTCTCTGACTACTTATTTACTTTAATTATTATTATGATGAATGTTATATATTATTGTTAGCTATAGAATTAAGTATATGATTACATCACCCAAATGAGGATGGGTTTCCTTATGAGTCTGGTTCCTCTCAAGGTTTCTTGACTTTACTTACTTACTCAGGGAGTTTTTCTTTGCCACCGTTACTCTTCTGGGATAAAAATGTTTTCTGTAAAGCTGCTTTGGGACTATGTCCATTGTTAAAAGCGCTTTATAAATAAAATTGAATTGAATTAAATGCTGGAGTATCATGTCTACTGTAAATACACAAATATGACTTTCACTATACAGAGACATAAATACTGGAGAAGCAGACTGACCGTAAATACATTATTACAAGGGTAACATCTACAACGCAGCACCTTACAAAGCTTAGACATCACATGGATCTGTGTGTGCTGTGTGTGGTTCTTACAGCTGGTCACTAGGTGAGTGTGTTCGAGCCGAGCGACTGAGGAACTGCTGGAAAGCTTGGTTCTGCCGAGCCGTGCGTTTCTCCTCCTCTTTTACTGCCATTTGGAGTTTCTTCTGCAGCTCACACACCTGAGACACCTGTTCACTTAACTGTTGCTGCAGAGTGTAAACAAACACAATAATTTTCCTTTCTCTCTGCACAGAGAATGAACCATAGAAAATTTTGTACCTCTACTTCTCTCTTGCCCTGCTGCAGGTGCTGTACTTTTCCCTGCTGCAGTGCTGCTTTATTGATAATGGAGTCTTCCAGACCCTGAACTTTGACTTTCACCCCTGCTAGCACGTCCTCCAGCTCCTCCGCTCTGCGGGACTGACGTAGCGCCCAAGCCTGCTGCTGACCCAATTCCTGTCTGGAACAGCAATTGACCAGGATTCATAGTGGCTTCAATGTGTGGTTATTACATTAACAGCAGACTTAACGGTAACAACTCTAATAATAACTCTACCCTGAAGTAGGTCATGCTGTGGCACTTAGAAGAGCAGGTTTCTTTAAACAGCGAGTTTAAAGGACAACATTAAGAGCCTGTTTATCAAGCAAGAACTATAGAGTCCCATTTACAGTGATGTGAAGGTTTAAATGTTTTATTCTTTTAATAATTCAGGATGCTGTGGCTGAGTTCAGTTGCCGGTGCGAAAAATTTGTTTTTCTGCATATTTATTTACTTAGCTTACCTCAAGGCAAGAAGGAACTTGGTACAACCTGGAAAATTTCTTTGTGAAGTATGCATGTTCTTCCTGTGATCGTGTGGGTTTGCTTCAAATACTCAGGTTTGCCCCCACAGTTTAAAGACATTAAAGCTAGGTAAATTGGGAGACACTAAGCCAAAAAGCTGAAGGTTGCATCAGGAAAACCGCCTGGCGATTCGACCCGGCCAGAGAGATGTGAGCAAAGAACAGGCTGAGGACCAGGGTAGAGTGAGCCAATGTGCAGTCTATGGATAAACTCTATGACTTTCTGGCCAGAATCAGTTTCCAGAGAGAGATTCAGTAATGTAACTTCCCCTGCCTTACAGAGACATGGCTAAACACAGCAGTACCGGACCACACCATCCAGCCGGTACTCGGTTCACAGCTTGGACAGGACAAAGCTCCCATAAAATATGGAGTGGCCACCCCAATATCCGGACCTTAATCTTAAAAAAAAAACTTGTGAAATGAAAAATTTGCTGTTTTTGAGCCAAAACCGAGAAATGCAGAGGAAATGCAGATGTTATCAAATAATTTGTGATTTCTGTTTTATTGGCAGATTTATACTGTTTTCTAAAGTATTTTGAAACCTCTTAACCTCTTTCCATAAGCTCAAGCTCTACAAACTTCATCAAAGTTTAAATAAATAAATAAATAAATAAATGCAGTATCCCATTTCCCACCTGTATAATATCAGATTAAAGCAGGTGGCCTTCATCTGGAGCCCACACTGCACTCTGAATTATTAACGAGAACTTGGACAATGGGATTATTGACCACTAAGGGGTCTTTGTAAAATGATAAATTAGTTAAATAAATAAAACATCCACAGTGCTTGAACGTTGTATTGTGGGCGGGGCTTACTTTAATTTATTGTTGGACTGGAGGAGCTCCTGGATTAGAGCTTGTCTCCGCTCCGAGTCAGTCAGCATCGTCTTCAGCGTGGAGCACAACTCAGACAAGGACGTTCTCTCCAACAACACCAGGTCTAAAAAAGGGAAGAAGGAAAGAGAAATGGTTAGAACGCTATCTGACTGACAAAGGCTTGGGTTGGCGATTGGTCAAAAAGTTAATTTTGAGTGTTATTCCTAAACTACCTGCTCAATTTCTTTGGTCAGCACTTAACACAGAACAGATTCCAATTAAAAAACATGTTTAATGTAAGAAGTCTCTGATGTCCAGTGCTTTGTTTATTTAGGGATTCTAAACAGAGGAAGACTTATTTTAACCTCAATGACCTTAAAGCTAAGCTACATTTTTATACAAACTGTTGTTTTGCGCTCTTTTAGCTAGCGATAATATAAACAATGAAAAAATAATATCATAAATTGTTAATTAATAGTAATTATTACTTGTTTTTGATATTATATAGTACATATATTAATGATATTATATACTACATAACACACACATTTTCAAGATGTCTTTTAATCCTGGCGTGTAAATTCTTATTTTGTAACCTGCAGAACTCCACAAATCTCTTGATTGCTGCTATTATTTCACTCTTTGTTACAGAGATATATAAAATTGTACTGTACCTCTCATTCTATAATGACAATATAAAGTGCACTGTATTCAATAATAATTAACACACTTCTATTTATTCTCTTCTTCGGGGTTTAAAAGCTCCAAGCATCTATTTTTGTTCCACTGTTGCCATCTTCTGCACCGTTCATTATTTACACCAGTGTGAATGAATAAATACATGAGTACCTGCCAGGTTCTTGTTCTCTGCAGGATCTGCAAAGCGAAGAGGTTTAAATCCATGGTGCTGCAGCAGACGGTTGATTGCATCCCACTCCATAAGCTCCTGCTACACAGTAAACATGTACTACAAATAAACACCGACATCATACACACTGATCAGAGACAAAATTCACACATGTTGATTCGTTCCACCTGAAACTGACGACTGGTCCACAGGAAGACATAGGTCTTGTCCCTGGAATGCAATTTCCTGTCCATTGCAGACATTAAATAATAATTTTCAAACTATTGAAAGAGGTAAGGAAGTGTTCAGGGGATAAATATGGACTTTCTGAGGTGCTACATGGATGAATATTGTTTTACTAATATTACAAACAAGCCCCGCCTCCTGCTCTGGGATTGGCTTAGCCAGCATGTCCACTACGAATCTTTTCAAAGAGTCGAATCAGTTAGCTAGAAGTTGAATCAATAACTGCCAACACATTTTTCAATCATTTAACCAGGGATGGTTCTTTTTGTGTTAAAATTTCCACAACAGCAAAAAATAAATCTGCAAGAAAAACTCTTAGAATCATAAGCAGAAATGATATTTTGTGAATGCAAAACATAATTACATCTAAAAGTATACTTTTAAATGATATTTGGTTTAGCTGGTTACTCTCAGCAGATGTTTGATGCTAATGACAGTTTTGGGGTTGATGGTTTTTGTGTTTATCCAGTAAGGTATATTGCGTTTTTAATCCCTCTTTGCTACTTTTTCTTTTCTTTGCTTAGGAATGTTTAAAACTCTTTTCACATGCAGGAGGGACTTAGAAGAAGGCCTTGGATCTCATAACACAGCCCTCGTACACAACACGTAGATTGTATGTTAAGATGTTCTGGTTCTGTAGTAAACACCTGAAAGAGTTTATGAAGAAGAACTGGTGTTACTAAACAGCCTTTATATCAGACACAAGATGGGAAAGATCTGACACGAGTGGAGGACATAGGAACAGGTCTGTGAGAGCCAGAAAACTTCCTTGTTTGTGGGTGACCAAATACTAATTTGCCACCATAGTTTACAAATAAATTCTTTAATGTCTACAATGTGATGTCCTGTTTTTTTTTATTTTGTCTCTCATAGTTGAAGTTTAACCTATGATGAAATTTTCAGACCTCTCTCTTCTTTCTAAGTAGGAGAACTTGCACAATCAGCGGCTCACAGATGTCTTTCTACCTTTGACACCTTTTTTTAGACAATATATAAATAGGAAAAAATAGTCATTTTACTGAGTCGACGTGACATCGATTCTCTAAAGATTCGATTCAACGAGTCGACACCCTTGAAAAGTAAACAAAATTGCCTCAGTTTCGAATAAAATACGAAATATGAATATTGTTAATACAGTAATTATTATTATAACTCACCTTCATTGGGCTTTTTGAAGTTAGAAATATATTTATTATTCTATACTTCAGCTGTACTATTCACTATACTGTTGAAAACAAAGCGGCGCATGCTCGTCTAAACGCGTTTAACACATTATTCTACAAACTGTTGTTTTGCGCTCTTTTAGCTAGCAATAAAATATACAATGTAAAAACAATATCCCGAACTGTTAATTAATAGTAATTATTACTTCTGTTTGTTCTTATTATTGTTGTTATTGATATTAAACTAAACCCCAGCGTTGGCGATTTCAAAAAAAATGCGCAAATTGACGCAACGATTCACTTCCGGATTGTAAACTTGTAGGCAGGGTTGCCAGATCCACCAAAATAACCAACACAAAATTATTTAAAACCCCTATTTGGAAACCTAAACTAGCCCCAAATACACTCACAGACACCTTTATTAGGTACACCTTGCTAGTAAAAGGGTTGGACCCTTTTTGCCTTCAGAAGTGGCTTAATTCCTTGTGGCAATACTATCTCTGTTGGTATTCTACATACCTTGGTTGTAACGAGTGGTTATTTGAGTAATGTTTGCTCCTCTGACCGCTCACATCAACAATGCATTTTCATCCACACAACTGTCTCTTACTGTATATGTTTTCTCTTTTTCGTACCATTATCTGTAAACCCTAGATATGGTTGTAACCTAGTAGCGCAGCAGTTTTTGAAATACTCAAGTCACTTAAAATCTCCTATCATTCTGATGCTCTGTTTGCAGTTCAGCAAGTTGTCTTGACCACAACTACATGCATAATTATACTGACTTGTGATTGCATCATTAAATTTTTGTGTTAACAAGCAATTAAACATATACTATACCTAATAAAGTGGCTAGTAAGTGTATATGGTTTTAACACGTTTGAAGCAAACAGGCTATGATTTGGGAAAAAATAATTATGAGTGTATAGATTTTAAAACTTATATTAATCTTATTTTTATTCAGTTTTACTATTTTTAAGTATGTTTTGTTATTAATGTTGCTATGTAGCTTAATGTTATGAATACTGCTGTAATATTAGTTTTACGTTTATAACAATTTTAGTTTCCAGTCATTTTAAAAAAGTTACAATGGTGGAAATCCGGGGGCTTGGCAACTCTGATTGCAACTGAGGGCTACACCTACCGGGATATTAATAGAGTATTCTAGAACTGTGCACTGTTTAATTTAATCAATTGGCACTTGGAGGCACAGTGGCGCAGTGAAGGACCCGGGTTCGAGCCCCAAATGGGAGGATTCTGAAAATTATTGTGTGCATATTTGACATACATGCTAGGTTAATTTGTGTCTCTTGAATTGACCCTTTGTGTGTGTATGTGACAGTCGATGGCTTGGCACTTAGTCTAGGGTTGTTCCTGCCCTTGTTTTATTATTATATACAATATTAGAGAAGATAAATGTAGTAGTTTTAGGTTTTGATTTTATTGTGGAATTTTTAAATTTAGATTAGTAGAAGGTAAAAATGACCGGAACCACTTATAAACAATATAAGGACCAATTTGCTTCCCAGCAACAATATTAGCATTATAAAAAAAAACAAGCTTCATATTTATTTTAATTATTATACTGAATATAAAATGATTCAACTGTAAATACAGGAATGTTGCAGAATAAAAATAAAACCACACAACAGCCAGCTTCTATAGATTGATGGTATTCTTTATTTCTCTCTTTATTTATTTTTCACTCATTTTGCAGTTCTAGATGCTGGTGAGCACATCAATGTTTCATTCCTTCGTCTCTGAGCACTACTTATGAGTTCTTCTTGGTCGTCTTAGTTCTTGTTCAGGACCTCCACATCAACGTCCTCGGTGCGAGACACCACCTTGCCATCTACCATTTCCTCCACCACGGTGCGCACGCGCTTGGTCATTACTGGATCAACTGCACAGAGACACACATACTGTAAACTCTACCACCCCTCATCACATAAAACTCACCGGGTTTAACAGTAAATACAGTATGTCTGCAATATCTATAGCTATTGTAAAGTGTTGTATAAAGTAAACTTTACATATTTATTGTAATTGAAGAGTAAAGAGTGTTCCATAGTACGATTTGTGCAGTTTTATAATTTAATGATATAGTAAAGTCTCAGAGAATATGACACAGAGGAAAATTTACTGCAGGCGTCATTATGGTTTTTGTGCTGAATTTGTAAAATTAAAATTACTTTTTTGATGTTGCTGAGGAGGAGGATGATGATGATGATGATGATGATGATGATCAGTCACCTTCACGGGTTTTCTGCAAAATAAAATTGTAAAAAAATTAAAGACATTATAATATACACTATATATAAAATATTATTGTTCTGAATTAGTTTGTGGTGAAGCTGCAGTAGGGGCATAGCCAGGGTGTGCTAGGTGGCACATGACACCCTAGTGATCTGATTGGCCACCCCTAAATTTCACTGGCTCTGCAGTTTGTTAATGATTAACATATTACATCTTACACACATTTTCTGTCCCTAGTGAAATAGTTTTTGCTCCCCCAGGTATAAAAAAAGTCTAGACTCACTGGCATTCCTCTCCGTCCAGCAAGCGCCTGTACTCAGCAATCTCCAGCTCCAGCCGGGTCTTGACGTCCAGCAGCACCTTGTACTCATTTGCCTGGCGCTCGATGTCCATGCGCATGTCTGTAAGCTCCGCCTCCAGCTTGCAGATTATGGCCTGCAGTTGTTTGAGTTGGTTGCTGTAGCGGCGCTCTGTGTCATGAAGTGTGCATTCCAGAGCGGCTTTCTAATTAATCAGAGAGCACAGATAAAGAGTGAGTACATGAGTGATGATGTCATGATTGTATGTGAAGTGGGTGGGGCTACGTCTTTTAATTTGCTTATTTATAACTGCCAACTAATAAACAACCCAAATTCAGTATTTCAGAAAATTAGAATATTGTGAAAAGGTTCAATATTGAAGACACTTGGTACCACGGTATAATCAGCTAACTAACTTAAAAACATTCTAGTTCTGTAGGCTCCACAATCATAGGTAAGACTGCTGACTTGACAGTTGTCCAAAAGACGACCACTGACACCTCGCACAGGAATGGCAAGACACAAAAGGTCATTGCTAAAGAGGCTGACTGTTCACAGAGCTCTGTGTCCATGAACATTAATACAGAGGCAATGGGAAGGAAAGGATGTAGTAGAAAAGTGTACCGCATTGCTGCAGTAATTTGGGCAAAAGGAGCCCAACTAAGTATTGAGTTCTGTACTGATAAATTTTATGTTCATATTTTTCAGTTGGTCTGAATTTCTAAACATCCTTTTTTCTATTGGTCTAAAGTAATATTCTAATTGTCTGAGATAGTGAATGTGGGTTGTTTATTAGTTGTCAGTTATAATGGTCAAATTAAAAGAAATAAACACTTAAAATATATCAGTGTGTGTGTAATGAATGTGTCTAATATACAAGTTTCACTTTTTCAATGGAATTACTGAAATAAATCAACTTTTTCATGATATTCTAATTCTACAAACAGCATCTGTATATCAATGGAAGTATATCATTTTATGACTGTGCAGGTGCGTACCAGGCTAATCTGAGACTGTAACTCGATTTCCAGTGCCTGCAGCGTTCTCTTGAGCTCAGAGATCTCATTGTGCTGCGTTTCGATGCACTCGCTGCTTATCTTCATCTGCTTGTTCAGGTCATCGAACTGCCCAAAGAGAAGCCAGACAAAGGTCACAAAAAACCCTCACAGTTTGTGATTACTTTACAATAAATGTGGCAGGAAAATGATAATTCTCCATGCTGATGAATTAAAGTCTCACCTTGGCCTTGTACCAGGCTTCAATTTCGCGGCGGTTCTTCTCTGCGATGCACTCGTACTGTGAGCGGATTTCATTGAGGATCTGAGACAAGTCTGGCTGGGGAGCGGCATCCACCTCCACGTTCACGCTGCTGCAGGCCAACTGAGCACGCAAAGCCGCCATCTCCTACACAAGATTTAAAATAATAACCACAAGATTAAACACTGACCCAATATACACTCTAGCTAGCAATAGTCAGAGGAAGCTAGCAATGTTTAATTAGCTGCAACTGATAAAAGGATCAGCCTGGTTCTAACCTCCTCGTGGTTTTTCCTTAGGTGGGCCAGCTCCTCCTTGAGGCACTCGAGCTGCATCTCCAGGTCAGAGCGGGTCATGGTCAGATCATCTAGAACACGGCGCAAGCCAGAGATGTCAGCCTCCACAGACTGGCGCAAGGCAAGCTCGTTATCATACCTGGATAAAAACAAATTAAACATTATTTAAAAAAGAAGAACAAAGGAACAAATAGTATAGAGATATTATTATTAAATATGACTTCTCTGTTTATTACAGAGAGAGGCAACATGTTTGATCAATAAATGTGCCTCTGATGTCATTTTGCATGCCACGATTTTATTATTTTATTTTTACACTAACTTGAGTTTGAAATCCTCAGCGGCCAGCTTGGCATTGTCGATCTGCAGGACGATCTTGGCATTGTCCATGCTGGCGCAAAAGATCTGCACAAAAGCACATTTTTACACACAATTTAAACTAATAAATGAACTTAGTTGCAATTGAGGACAACAACATAATGACAACAGAGTAAAAGAAATATATATTTATATATATTCAAATAATATATTCTGTTAAATCTTTGCCCATTTGGACTTATGGTTCTGCTATGGTGAACCGTGCAGTTTGTTTGTCCATATTCCTTATAAAACATAACTGCAGGTCTTCATTCATAGCTTCATTCCTATCAAGTATGTCATAATGGGTTGCTGACATTTTAGAATACATAATGTCATTAGAACTGAGAGTCCAAATGGGCTTAGATTGGGCCTCTAAGTAGTGGGTTGTGCAAGTTGTGCTTGGAGCCCACAACTGGCATTTGCAGCTTTATTTATTACTATTATTATTATTATTCCGTCTAATATTCAGGATGTATCTCCTCCTTCAAAACCTAAAACATCCAACATGTTCTTATTTATAGGTAATAGATATTTTAAAGCATTTGAACGCTACACATTTTTCTGCAGAATTCTTTGAAAAATGTATTAAACAGCTGGAATTTTACGAGCTGCAACTCATCACTGACAACTGTTGAGTCAAATTATGGACTGATTGCAAACTTTATATTCCTCTTCACTCTATTCGGTTCCTATGGGACAGATTTTCTGCCGGAGCTGCACATTCTAGTTTTTTATTCTACTAATTATTATTATTTTAAAAGCAGAATGGAATAGAAACATATATTAGAAGAAATTGATTCAATACCTTGTTGCGCAGCTCATTGATGATGGCCCAGTAGTGGTGGTAGTCATGGGTGATGGGTGCACGATGTTCGTACCACTCACGGATCTTGTGCTCGAGCTCAGCGTTGGCTTTCTCCAGGATTCGCACCTTTTCCAGGTATAGAGCCAATCGGTCGTTCAGGTTCTGCATTGTGTGCTTCTCACTCTGCAGCACTCCATCCAGGCATAAGGAGGAACTTCCAAACATGTGGCCGTGAAAGCCATGGTGAAGATGATGATGATGATGATGAGGATGATGATGATGAGGATGTTGATGGTGCTGGTGCATGGACACCCGGACGCTCCGTCCGTCAGCCCCGCCATACACGCTGGGAGAGTGCACACCGGAGATTCTCTTCCCCTTCAGACCCCCGCACAGGGTCCAGGAGGAGGAGGAGAAGCTGCCAGGGCGTTGGGACGAAAGGCTTACAACCGAACCGCTGCTCATCTTTATGCTGGATGATCTTCTAGAGATATGGACAGCTGAAGTGCTCACTAAGGAGTGACGCTTATCAGCTCTTACACCTGCTATATATACATGCCGGGGGAGTGGCCTCATTAATTTATAAGACATGGACAGGTTTGACGTCAGGATGCACAAGTCTGTCCAGGCACGTTGATACAGGTGTGTAACGGAGAGTGTGTGGGGGTGAGTGTGTGTGTCTGTGCTTATCATGGGTGTGGATGGTTGAGAGGAGGGGTGGTGCAGTGAAAATCTTTCCATACATGTGGTAAGACAAGCTTTTGGTCTCCAATTAAAACAATGCATTTGATTTTTGTTAGTAGTAGATGGTTTAATCAATGAATACATGAACAATGTGAGAGAATAATATCACATTTAATATTAATCCAAATCAAAAGGTTCAGAACATCCTGCACATACTAGCTTATATCAGATTCAAATCAGTTTGGGTTAGTTACATTAGACAGTTGGGATTTGTTTTATACGTACATGTGTTCATCCCTATCCCACAGACCACATCTATGCAGCGGACCTTCAGAAAGTGAAGAAGAGTGTTTGACATTATGTAATATAATTAGATTGTGGTACTAACAAAAGGCCAATTGGGGTGGCACAATGATGAATATGTCCCAAACATGTTTGTGTGCACATACTCCTACATACCTGAGAATTACAGCCCTTACTGTCTGTATGTCTATCTATCTATCTATCTATCTATCTATCTATCTATCTATCTGTCTGTCTGTCTGTCTGTCTGTCTGTCTGTCT
>JAOUQT010046502.1:0-10938 GCA_025769995.1 Xyliphius kryptos
ATATGACTTGACTAATTTCTATTTACTGCTGTATTTAACATATTGAAACAATAAATCACTTGTTTTGTACAGCTTATACGTTTCCCCCTCCTAATATGTTTAATTCAGCAAATAAACAGAAATATAATTCTGAAAAATGTGTAAAGAAAGTGTTTTTACTATGAAAATCATGAAAATATTTAGCTCTATACAAACCTTTGCTTGAAACTGTATAGACTATACAACAGAAGAGTTCACTTCACTACTATGCTGCGTCACTGAAACGTCACAGTCAATTCAAAATAACTTTTCAGAAAGCCTTCAGAATGAATTTTGCTGGCCCTGCATTAAATAAGTGTACATCAGCCTCTGTATCTTCAACCAATCAGATTTTAAGTTTCCCATACCAGAGTCTTCTAGAAGACTTATGCTATGTCAGCGTATTTACAACCTCTGTTTGGAGAATACTTTTGATTAGCAGACATTTTCAGTCAATTAAAACTTATAACAGAAATACAACTTGACCTAATGCAGAAATACAGCTTTGAACTAATTCTTCTCTTTTTAAGGAAAAAAGGAGAATAATTTTGTGTACAAACAATCAGGATTTATTCAGGATTTTTTGTGAGTGTTAATTTTTTTAAATAATATTGCAATTTTATAAGGTTATTATTAGTGAATTTTATGTGTGGCTATGCAGTGTAACATGGTATAAATGAGGACCAGAGATGGAATTTCACAGGCTCATATGCAAAGGCTTTATTTATACACTTTATCTTTCTTTATACTGCATTTCTGCATAATAAGATGTTTTTATAGCCATAAAGAAGTTATTGAGAGGTGAATTAATTTAGGTGAATCATTACTGAAGGCCCAGGTGTGAAATGCATGGTCTTCCATTGCAGAAAAGGGAAGGTATTTGCTTCCTGAAACTAAACTGAGTACACCTGTAAGATCAATTAGCTTAAATTCCTGTGAAATGTGAATTTGGTCATAAAGTAATAAAGCGTATATTAATGTAATGTAAAATTATACTGTAAACACTGTAAAAAATATATTGAATACATTTTTATCATGAAGATAAAAATGGATACAGCGAAATGAGTTTACTTAAAAGGTATTCATTTATTTATTTAGGACTTTAAAATCTGGATAGAATGCTAATACCAGTCATGTCCTGATAGGGAAGTTAAAATGAATACAGTCATTTATTATCTCCAATTTACCTATCATCTGGTCTTTAGAAAGTGCAATGTACCTGAAATCCCTAGTGGAGGACAAAGTGCACAAAAAGGACCTTTATTTGTCCCATCTAGAAACCAAACCTAGGTCCTTATTGTTGTAAGACAATCGCTGTGCCGCTGTGTGCTTTCAGGAAGTATGAAACCAATCACTGCACCAAAAAAAAAAGCCACCTCTTGTGTCCTCTTATAATAATGATGTCACAGACAGTGCACTGGTTGCAATATTTAAAAAAACTGATGTGCATATGCTTCTGACATAGCAGATGGATTTATGTACAAAAAAAATACAGCGTATACAGTGTCAGTTCAGATGGTGTGAAGGACATTGCATAACATCAGTATGGATGGCATCCAAGAAAAGCCTTTATTTGAACAAACCTGCAAGATACGAGATAAAGAAATGTAGCTTGATTAAATATTGGAAGCAGGCAATATAAAGTGTTTTACTTATAATGTCTACTGAATTAAATCCAATAGAACACCTATCCTGGTGTTTTGAGAATTTTTTTTAAACACATCTCTTAAAACTTTATGGAAAATGTTGGGAAGATTATTTCACCATTTAGCTGTGGGGGATGAAATGGAGTGCGAATTAGTGCCTCTGTGAGCTGGAATGACCAAGCAGCATTCATTATTCAAGTCCATCATTGGAAAGATGGATTGAAGGTAAGAGGGGGCAGATTCAGAGTCAGAGAAGCCAATGTAGAGCAATGACTGGCTGAATGACATGATTTCCCTTGGACTAGTAAAACACAAGTTGGGCTGCAGAGTTTTGAATCAGCTGTAGAGGCCTGATAGTGGAAGCTGGGAGACCGGCAAGCAAAGCATTACAATAGTTGAGCCGGGATAGGCTGAGGGCTTAGACCAGCAGCTAAGTAGCCTGTTCTGTCAAGAAAGTTCAAATTTTCCTGATGTTGTACAGAATTAACATGCAGAAACCAGCAGTTTTAGTGACCTGATTAAATAGCTTAAGATGAGTTTCATTTGTAAAACCAAGATTATGGACTGTCACACCCTCTGGTTGTACACCTTTGGCTCCGCCACTTCCTATACTTCCTCGCTCCCCTTCTCCTGAGTTCTAATCCTGCTCTTTGGTTGGTTTGTTTTGTTAATTAGTGTGATTAGTTAATGAGATCCTGCTCCTATTTATTGAGCACTCGGGATCTTGGTTCTTTGCGTTTCCTCAGTTGTGGTACTCGTACCGTTGGGACACTTTCAACCTTACTGCACTTTTCTCTTTTCAGAGCTTGCTACTCGGTATCCCGTCCCTGAGGATCTCCCTTTCATTCCATCCTGGTGGATCTCCCTTTCGTTAAGCAAAGCTAGAGACTTTTTTAAACAATGTTTGCTAGTAAACTTGTTTTTCTTTCATCACAGCATTAAACCTTGTTAGTGTACAACAATGAATGTGTCTTCTCACACTTAAAATTTTAGCCCAGGTATAATTTAATCATCTGTTTTGCAATAGAAAACTCCACTGAAACATTTGCTAACTTTACTTAGAATTCAAGTTTAAGTTTAGGATTTTTAAAACTTGTTTTGAAAAACCCATTTCTGGTAACAAAGAGCCTTAATTTTACAAGCAGTACAAACAACTATTGTCTTATAAAAGCTGTGCTGGTCTAAACCAGTAGAAAAACAGGTTAAAACAACATGACTTAAAACTGTGCAATGGTTAATTTTATTTAAATGTATTTATTTGGTTGTTTACTTAAGGTGGCATCGTGGCGTATTTGTTACCACATCCGCCTCTGGGTAGATTTTCATGTTCTCCCCATTTCTGAGTGGGAAGAAAAACATGGTTTTAAGGTGAATTGATGAAACCCCCAACCCTCCCCCCCCACAACACTAGTAGAGGATTAAGTGGAAGTAATGGAACTAATGACATTCAAAGAGTTTGTGGTATTGCTTTATTTTCATTATCAAATAATCAACTAAAATATTTGCATGAGATCAAATAATAATTTCTATATAATTTTTTTTTTATTAAAAGACACAATTGAGTAATGATTTAGACTTAATTAACTGGATAGGCGTTGCAATGTAGCTGTTATGCGCTATGAACAATTGTATTATGTGCAGTTCTTCTGTGCTTACTATTACAAAAAGCACCTGTGCAGACTATACCATTTAAACTAATGATGCATTTAACAAAAAAAAATAATAATCCAGTGACCACTTCACAACATTTTAAAGCTGTTTCCTAATTGCACGGAATACGGAATCAAAACACGCAGTGCAGTAATTGGGTTCTTTTAGGTTCTTTGCGATGGCTCTAAAGAAGCCTTTGAACCAAGCAAAAGGGTCAAACAAAGCCTGCACATTCAGTGACCCAAAACATTTCCTTAATTACTGTGGAATGGTAAAGTACAGCTGTGGCCTCTTTCCCAAGGACAGGATCTACACACTCTATATGAACCAAATTAGCTGCTTTTCAAAGCATTTATTCCAGGAACACAGGAAGTTTAGTTTGCATACTGTGATCTATCAATGTCACTGGAATAGAGAGGACTGCGCAATGGTTTTGGACAGCATGG
Organism: Xyliphius kryptos; assembly: GCA_025769995.1. Taxonomy (NCBI): domain Eukaryota; kingdom Metazoa; phylum Chordata; class Actinopteri; order Siluriformes; family Aspredinidae; genus Xyliphius; species Xyliphius kryptos. The sequence continues at coordinate 3,761 of JAOUQT010046502.1, forward strand.
ATGAGCACAAGAACCTTCCAGTTTAAAGTATTGGTTGATATGATATTTGTTCTGCAGTATGACAAATGCCCAAAAACATAGGTTTACTTTGAACATTTTAGATGTAAATACAGTTATTTTTTTCAGTTTAATGATTTTACAGTAATATCATAGTATCCAAATTGATTTATGCCCCATTGCTGTGTTTTTAGTGTATTAATATGAGTTACCACCAAGCGATGGATTGGTGCCCTGTCCTGGGTGTATTTGCCCAGCGCCTAAGATGTTCTCCCCTGGATGGGCATGGGGAAACCCCCCCACGACCCTCATAAAGGAATAAGCGGAAGACAATGAATGAATGAATTAATTAATTATAGAGTAAGGTTTGTGACTATTACAAATCTGAAATGAATATAGTGTGAGTTGTGACTATGATATGCACACGGTTGCTTTATTACATGAATTTATCAGTCGCTTTCCCAAGGACATGATAAGAAATGATGGAGCTAAGTTTCAGCTTTGTAGGTACTCAATAAGAACCCATTCTTATCGAGATTGCATTTTGTTGCATTGCATGTTGCGTTCCATGGCGATAGCGATCAAACAATTAAACGTAAGAAAGTAAGAACCCATTCGCTTTCCAATGAGATAATAGGTAGACAATCATGGTGCCAACTTTCAGTTTTGTAAGTACTTGGGAACACACTGAAGAGGTCCTGCGTTCGATTTCGATATCGAATGAACCATCGAATTTAGGAAAGTGAGAAGCAGTTAATTCTTTCAAGGACATTATAGGGAATCCCACAGCTTTGCACTTTTCGAATTAAAAAAAAGGTATCTTGCCAAATAAGCATATAAGTGAATGGCTTTAAGGTAAAAACGCTCGCCACCTGTGCGTAGAACGGGTAACGGCCAGTTCCAATATACTAGTATGGTGGTAATGTGGTTATTTTACAGCTCTGATTGTATTTTAGAGAAATTTATTACAGCAAAGTTGTAATCTAAACTCACCATTAGTGCAGGTGTTCCAGCCAGGTTTCCTCCAATGGCAGTGAAATTAAAAGGTGCAACAGCAGCTACAAATCCCTATAGAAATAAGCCAAAAAAAAGACAAATGCAGCACAAATTGTAATCTAAACTCATGTAGAACATAAACAACCATGTGGAAATGATGATTTGGTACGACATGGATGAGGCTAGGTCATCAGATTTTACTAAAGATGTTTGGATTTAGGAACATAAAATAAGTGATCTGTTTTGCCTACTGTACTTACATACAGAGGAATTTTTATCCTCCACATTTCACTTATCCATGAAGTGAAACACACACATGAAATACACCCACCGAATGTAGTGAGTATGAGGGCCCGGAGAGATGGGCAGCCCTGTATATGGGGTACGGGAAGCAATTGAGGTTATATGCTTTGTCCAAGGGCACTTAAAACATAGTACTTGGTGTGAACCAGGAACCGCGAGGCTGGTTCTTTAACCACAAGCCTAGGACTGCACCATATGATCAAAGTATGATCACAGTTTGGAGTGTCAGCTTGTATATCTTGGTATTTATATCCAAGTGTGTAAGATAACAGAATACGGCACTTTTTTTTCAAATTACCAGAAGCAAACATTTCAGAACGTGTGACCAACAGGACTTTCACGTTATACTCGTCATTTTAAATCTCTTTAAAAACTCTTTAATCTACACCACTGATTTAAAAAGTCCACCTCAAGTCCGCGGTACAGCATGGTGTTGGTGCTGCCATCACTGTTCAAAGGCTGCTGCTGCTCCAGCTCCACCGCATGCTTGGCATTAAACCTGAAGAAGTCGATGAGTTCAGGTGCAGCATCGATTTCAGCCTGCACCACAGTTTTACCCTAAAATAACATTGCAAGTAAACATTATGAAATCCAGTCCTACTTTTTAATAAACTTCATCAAATGAGGTTGAGACGATTTTTTTTATACACTACAGACTTTTACCTGGCCAATCATGGTCTTGGCTAAAACCTCTGCTCTTTTTGGTCCACTGATGACATCAGCTGCTTTAAATAAGATCTGAGCTCTGTCAGTCACTGGTTTAAGATCCCACTCTCTTCTTGCTGCTACAGACGCCAGGATGGCTTTGTTAAGAAGTTCCTGTGATGCAAAAAAAAGATATAATATTTATTTAATAAATAATTATATTATTTTATATTATAATTTTACAGTTTTATTCATAACCTTTAATAATGCTCCAAAACCCGAAGTATAGAAATCTTCAAGTCAAACATTAAAATATAAAATTAAATTGGTTTTAAATACAATACTGTAGATACACAGTGATAAAAACTTATCTTAAGCGCACAATCACAATATTCTCGCAGTCAGGAGTATAAACTTTGCACAATGCTACAGGGCAAAGACCTCAGGCTTACAGGAAATCTGCAGGACCAGTTTAAAAACTAAACTGAAACTAAACGGTGAGGACAACAACAACTACTGAATAACATTTAACCAGCATGTACTCACAAAACGTGCATAATCACCAACATTTTCATACATTCATTCAGAGAATGCTTCGGGCACTCGGCAGAAATTTCCAGGACAGAGCGCCAATCTATCACTGGGTGCCATCACTCACACAGACACACATTATATGGGGCAGGTTAGCGCATTCAATTTAAATTAAATCCATAATTCTGGACATTGGGAAAAAACCCACTTGGACACAGGAAGAACATGGAAACTCCACCTAGATCGGGATTCGAACCCCTACGCTGAGAGGCAAACATGCTAACCAGTAAGCCATTGTGCCATTACCAACATATTTTTACATGGTTGTTCATTGCTCATAGGACAACATTACCATCAAATTATATGATGTCACTCATAAGTACCGAATTGGTTATTATATTTTTAGATTAATATAACCTTTTATTTTCCCACAAATTGAAATTTATATTTATACAGCAGAATCAAAAACTGAAAACTAACTATATGAACATTATATCCAAAAGATTTATGAAAAATATATATTTTTTAAATTTAAAGAAAGGAAATAATGTATTTGCAATTGCATATTACTTTTCTGGTGGCATAGTGGTTTATTTAGCATGTTCGCCTTTCAGCACTAGAGTTTTCTGGTTTGAATCCCAATCCCAATTCGCCCTGTGTCCGTGTGGGTTTCCTCCCACAGTCCATAAACATGGATTCAAGGTAAATTGGCTGCTCTAAATTGCCCAGTGATGGATTGGTACCCTGCCCTGGGTTTATTCACCCAGCGCGCAAGACGTTCTCCCCTGGATCGGCATGGGGACCCCCATCCCCATGCGATTCGTGTAGAGGAAGATAATAAATGAATAAATGAATGAATGAATGAATGAATGAATAATACTTTTCCAGAGTAAAGAAATATTGCACTTCAAAATGTTATCTTATATTAATAGTTATTCAACCAAGTTGCAGTTTGGATTTAGGGTTGTCATGAATTTAAGTGGTTACTCAAAAGTTGTTTACCTTAAAATGAGATTATTTACATACCATAAACTTTCCTTACCTTATCAGCATAACAGAACTTGGCCACTTTGTGTGAATGATTGAATGGCTGTAAATCACAGAAGTACATCAGCAACATTATCAGCACCTTGTTAACACTTCTATTGTCATCACAGATAGTATTATTTTAAACAAGTTCAGTTCTAAACTCACTGCTTGCACTTGAATTAAAATACCTTATGTGATTGGTATAATGCCACTACTGATATTGTACTGTATTAGAGCTTGTATTTACTCACTGACAGCTGATATCGGATATCTCTGGTCCACACGTGTTCATCTCCAATGACACATGGAATCTCCTCTGTCTTTCCTTTAAGTTCCTGCAGAGCCTGGAAACCAGCACGAGCAATTTGCATAAAGTTGCTTCATGGAAATTTATATTTGCTGGATTAACTGTTGCATTAATTCCCTTCGTCCAACATGTTTACCTTTTTTAGCTCTGCTCTCTCTTTACTCCCCTCTTTAAACCCCAGGATAGGCTCATTTTTAACCTCCACAGCTGCAGAAGGGAACGTTCTGAACCTGCAGAACACACAGGCTTTTGCTGATTTTCCTGTACCAGTCAGGTTTCCATACTTCACTGCGCAACCGAACAAATTTACATTACGTGCTGACTAACTAACATGAAGAAATGAACAAGTATAACATGAAGTATGATACATATCACAAACACAACCTCCAGACTCTGTAAACATGTGTTATAATATAATGATATTTGAGTAACTTTAAAAAGCACACAATAAAAACAACTGGTTTAAGAATATAAACTAATCAGTTTAAAAATATGTATAACTTATCAGTATTTCAAACAAATTCACCCATACTAGTAAGTGCCTTAGTATGCAAGCGTAACCAATACCCATGCTGCACCACGATGGAGAACTTGATAACAATATGAAAGTTGAAATTATTATTTTTTTAAGATTGTTGGCTTAGGAGTTTATATATTTTGAATAAACATAATATTAAAGAGTAAAGTCTGTGACTATTTAAAATCTGAAATGAATATAGTGCGAGTTATGACTATGGTATGCACGCAGTTGCTTTCTTACGTGAATTAATCAGCAGGCTTAATTAGCAGGTACTCGCAAAGAACACAATCCATCCAAGGTGTTGCGTTCGATGGATATAGCGAACAAACAACTGAATGCCGAAATTAAGAACCTATTAGTTTTTCCAAGGACATGGTAGGTAATCACTGTGCCAAGTTTCATTCCTGTAGGTACTCTGGAAGATCCCGACATGACACTGAAGAGGCCCTGGGTTCGATGCCGATATCGAATGAACCATCAAACTGCTTCCCACCATCAAAAACACGGAGAAGCAGTTATTTAAAAAAAAACAAATGATATGGAATTATGATGCCAAATTTCAGCCTTGTCATTACACAGGAAATGGGAGACAGTGCTAAGTCAGTAAGTGAGTGAGTGTGAGGGCTAGTGGCAGGCCGTGCATTTTACACTTAGGGATTCAGAAATGAGCCATCTTAATTAATCAACAGGACAATAACTATTTTATGCCTACAAAAACAGAAATGCAATTTAAAGAGCCAATACATGGCAGATAGATAAGACCATGTGGCTGCCACACGAGGGGGGGGGGATAGTGGAAATGGGGGCTGGGGTGACTTGCAGAAACACGTGCAACAGGCAGATCAAAAGGCCAGCATGTGTATTTTAATGAATTTAAAATAATGTAAATAAAGCCTTTACGCATAAGCCTGTCTCCGGTTAGCATTTGTAATCACCAACAATAACCTCATAAAAACACATAATTGTTTAGGAAAATACCACTTACCAGAAATCCTGATTAAATCCTGATTATTTGTACTTTTTTATAACTTAAAAACAGTTTAATTAGTTCCATTAAGAAGTCCTTTCATATTGCCATCAAAGCTGATGCTGAAAGTAGAGTTGTATTTCTGTTGTAAGTTTTGACTGAATGAAAATGCCCGGTCATCAAAAGTACCGAGGAGTGAATGTACCAAAGTACCAATCATAATTGGTAAATACGCTGGCATCACCCAGGCCATTTAGAAGGTGCTGTAACGCCAACTCAACATCTGATTGGTTAAAACTACAGGCCAAGCTACACATTACTGAACACTACTGAGGCCAGCAAGGTTCGTTCTGAAGGCGTAGGCAGAAAACTTTAAAACCTAGCAACCAACGAGGCTGAAATGTGATTGGCTAAAGGCTATAATAAGGAAGTGGCGCAGCTAAAGGAAACGGAAGCAGGCAGACCATTTGGAATGGTTTTGTCAAACGGTTACAAACACACTTTAATAAAAAAAGGTTTGATTTGTGAAGGTGTTTATTGAAAGAAAAATGGTCTTATGCAATGTGATCTAGTAAAAATGAACAGGTTTCTGTTTTTCTAACGATCAAATAGTGCCATCTAGTGGCCAAATCAGAAAAACATTGGGAAAATAATGTATTGTATATCAGCATTGATACGATTGTTAAGCGCTCACAGGTGTGTGTTATTGTTAATAAGGTAACGGCAAGACAAACAGCTCAGACAATCATATTTAAGGACCGAAACAAAACGTTTTATTAAAATATTGTTGACCTTGGATGTTGGTTAACTAACGTTAACGGTGGGGGGCGTGGGGGCCCTGTGGAGCTAAAATCGCTCTTAATCTTAATACATTCAAAAAAAACGAGCTAATAAACGTTCACGTGATAAAATATGAATATATAAGACCCTCGTTGTCATGTCACCAACGAGCTATGAGCGTGTTAAACAGTTTAATTAGTGTAAATGTGAAGCAGAGAGGCTGAACTCAGTGAGAGTCACGTGTAACTTACCCTCTCCAGCACTGACACAGAGCCCTCACTCTCAGCATGACGAGATACGAGTTACCGCTGGATTGAAACCAACCTGGAGGCTTTAAACACGACAGGCGGAATAAAGTAGCGAAATGTGTATTAAAGGAGATCAAACAGCAACATTCAGAATGTAGGACACTTCACCTGCAGAGCTAGAAAAGGAAGGCACCATTAGAGAGGTGGTCTGAAAATATCGTTATTTTTCTTCTAATACCATACAACGTTGTTCTGTCATATACAAACTAAAATAATATTACAATTAATATATAGCTTGTTGTTTACGCTGTTCAAATATATAATATATAACAAAAACATAAAAGACTTTACTTTGCGCTCCCTGTATTTGCGATTTGGTGCATACCGGAGGGCGAGTCAGTAGCTGGCCACTAAGATCATAGAAACGTAGTTCCTCAGCCAATCACAAAGCAGGACTTTTGACACCGTGGTTGTGTTCCAAATTGCGTTCAACTTTTCCACTAGGCTCCTATTTTTGTTATGTGTCAAATGCATGTTACGTCGGTGGGTCCAGACTCAATGTTGTCTTGTTAAATCGGTATGAGGCAGATTGGGACGCAGCCAATTGTTGCATTTTAAAGGACTACATCCAGCCAGCGTTAGACATTAGAGTGATTTTAATGTTTACCATGACACAATCCACAAAATGTGTTTTGATGGGGCAGTTATGGGCTTGTGGTTAGGGAACCAGCCTTGCAACCTAAAGGTCGCCGGTTCGATTCCCGTCCCACCAAGCACTATGGCTGAAGTGCCCTTGAGCAAGGCACCTAACCCCAAATGCTCCCCGGGCGCCGTATAAAAGGCTGCCCACCGCTC
>JAOUQT010046548.1:0-21255 GCA_025769995.1 Xyliphius kryptos
AATAGTGTGATGTGTATGTAACCTGTTTTGGACTTTTATCTTTTTAAATTTCCATGTAAATTTCATCTTATCTCACAAGACTGAGTCATGGTACCTTCATTTAAAGATTTTAAATGCTAAATGATGTTGATTTACGGTATTTAAATGAGAAATTACGTACGTTTTGACCACATCATTTGTAGCTTTTCTCACAGTGGTAGCTGCAGTACCAGCAAGCAGCACAAGAGGGCTGTAGGCAGCGTAGTAATTGGAACGATATAGAATGTCTACAACTGAAAGGATTCCATTAATTAATAATACTAGTATAATATATAATATAATAAACAGGGATAAGCGAGAACACCACTATCTGTATCCATTCAACCATCTAAATGATCTGTATCCGTATCTGTACTCGGAAAGGGCGGGGCCTAATCCGAAAGTGGGCGCGATTTAACCCGGAAGTTATTGTTGTTGAACATGACGTAGGCAGAGCTTAAAGCGGTATTTATTTGAAGTCTGAAATTAATATGGAATGATCAGAAGTTGCTGTAGGTATTGTTTATTTGAAAACTATTTACAGAACAACCTCAAATCAATATTTTTGATCACAAAAGTAATAAAAACTATTTACAAATATTTATAAAGTACACAAATGAATACAAGGAAATTATGAACTACAATTATAAATGATAAACAAGAGTTGTCCTGTTCAACACAACTTCCTTATTATTATTTAAAATTGTTTTTATGATCACTTTTTTATTTTTTTGTCTTTCATTAGTTTATTCATTTTTACACCTAACATTCTTTGAAAAAAATTCACACAAAGTTAAACAATGTTGATTGTGTGTGTTAGAGGGAGAGAGAGAGGTTTTTCTACTGACCAAATAGTCCTGTGCTATGTTTCAGATCTTCGTTGACTTTAATGAAGATCAGTTGTTCCACATGGCTAGGTTCTAGGTTTGCTCGCTGTGGACTGACCACATTTCCAGCTGTGCCAAGAACATGCTCAGACTGGACACTAGTAGGTGGACAACTAAGATGCTGCAGTGCAAAGCGGGTCAGATTAGGCCAACACTGGAGCTTCCCTGACCAGTATTTCACTGGGTCATCAGTGAAGCTAATGTCCCTGTCCGCCAGGTAGGCCTCCACATCACCAGATGGCAGATGTGTCCTCATTGTAGTAGCAGATTTTTTTTTCTGCAGGAAGGACAGGACCGACGTGCCACCGGGGGCAGGTGTCATTTCTGTGTTTCTTGCAGGTGCAGCCACAGGGTCACAGAACTCCATCCTATGGATTAATGTTCTCTTCAGTGCATCCACATCAACACTGTTTGGAAAACAGCTGGCCTTGTATCTGGGATCAAGGAGCGTGGCGAGCAGAAATGTGGAGTTTGAAAAGATGGGTTCAAAACGACATTGTAGTTCTTTGCTCAGGTTGCCTGCAAGTTTTCTAGCTGCTGCTCCTAACATTTCCACGGACTCAGCGGCACCATCCTGGTCCTGGCCCTCTGTGACATCCTGATCATCGCCAACCATGACATGATCAGAGTGATCCTCAGATTCCTCACCAGCTGCACATGGCCCCAAATGCAGTGACCTGATGATGGAGCACAAGCCAGTCAGAAGGGGGATGACCTCACCGATGGAGGCACTGTGTTTTGAAAGCGCCTGTGTGACCTCCTCAAAAGGACTGAGAACAGTGAGCATGTCTGATGCCAACTTCCACTCATTTGGATGGATGACCGTTGGAGTTCTACCCATGTTGGACTCTTGTGTCATAATCTGCACGGCCCTGCGTTGCTCCACCAGCTGCTGGAGCATGTAGAACGTATAGTTCCACCTTTTTTTCAGATCTGTTATAAGAGTGTGTTGGGGGAGTTTCAACTGTGTTTGCAGCTCATGTAGCCTGTCGTTCGCTTTTCTCGAGCGGGAGATGCTCCTGGCTTTGGACAGAAGGGACGTCACAATTCCGTCCTGCTCCAGTGCTTTGATCACAACCAAGTGAAGTGTATGGGATACGCAACGGATGTGCCCAAATTCACTTAACGCTTTCACCATGTTGGATGCATTATCCGACACGACGAACTTCACTGTAACAGGCTGTCCGACAGACTCCTCCCACTCTGTCATCTTTTCTTTTAGACAGCACAAAATATCGTTTGCTTTGTGCTCAATGTCCAGCACACCAACATTTAGCAGCCCTGCTTTCCTCTGCACGGATGATTCCCCCACACGTTCACACCAGTGTCCTGTTATACAGAGGAATGCGTGGGCATTGTGGTCGCTGGTCCAGAGGTCAGTTGTGAGGTTGATGACCCCTCCATCAGCTGCCTTGAGTGACTGGACCAGCTCCCCTCTCATTGCCTTATACAACTCCGGCACTACCGTTTTACTGAAATGGTGCCTTGATGGGATCCTATACTTGGGCTCTAAAAAGGCAACAAGAGACTTGAAACCTCTCCTCTCCACCACAGAGAAAGACTCCAGATCAGTGCAGATCATTTTCCCAATCATCTGTGTAATTTTTTTTGCCCGGGGGTGGTTTTCAGAGAATGGCTGCTTCACTGCAGTCGGTGTTGGTGAAGAGGAGGACGACGGTGAGCACTTAGCACTAGCAGCGCCCAGCTGAACACCAGTGTCCTGAGAAGAAATGCTGCCAGGAGAGCTGGAAGAGGTGGCTGATACAGCGAGCCTTCCCATGCGGTGGACGTATAACAGATGGTTATGTAGAGATGTTGTATTGTAATGGTTTCGATCTCTACCTCTGCTTATTTTGGCCTTGCAAAGCTTACACATGGCTTTGGAGGGATTATTTTCACAAACAGTGAATGAGTCCCATACTACAGAGGTCTTTTTGGATTTCGGTGGAGGAGGACCTCCATCACCAATTGCAATATCGGTCTCAGTGGGGGCAAGGGGGGTGCTTCCACTACTGCCTGCTTCTATTTTAGCTGAAGTGCCCCCTGTATCACTCATTGTATGAGTGTGTGTGTGTGTGTGCACTATGTAACAGTTAAAATACTGCATTTAAAGCCTATAAACAGCCCAAATAAGGATTACAAATGTACTGCAGTGAGAAAGTGTGTTACACTGCATGCAGCCAAATACAATAAAAATAGGAATATAATGCACACTAAGGCTACTTTGTGTTGAACTTGGGTGATTTATGCAAACATCCAGTAATTATATCACCCTTGTTCACAACATTCCTCTAAAAAGTAGCGCTGACTGAACAGCAGAGTCAAACAAACAAAACGACCGGATGGCAGTGGTTGACACAACAGGAGCTGTTTTCAGCTCTGTCTTGTTCAATGCACCACATATGTTACGCAAAAAGTTCACCGAGTAACTTTCATACAAACCAAAACAGAGGCGAGCTGAAAAACCTAAGGACTACTGATTAGAGAGAGCAACGTGAGATCACTCACTGTCAGTGTGTGCAGAGCTGGAAGGGCGGGCGGGCGCTCTGTGTGACTGGTCAATCACAGATCGTAAAAAGTCAGTTACCCAATGAGGATTTTCCTTCAGCACGAGCACGGATATTGACGAGTTTTACTCGTTTCATGCTCGTACTCGTGAAAAAATGCCGTATCCGTACTCCGTATCCGGCTCAACCCTAGTATTTACACATCAGTATTCACCGGTTGTTGTTACTACGGCACGTTACATATATTTAAAAAAAAATAAGATATTTTAGTCATTTACCAAACACAAACAAAACAGGAATATTGAGCTTTAAAAAAAGTTCTGTAAATAAAATGTGTCTAAAAAAGTTATTTCCTTAAATTAAAGATTAAAGGAGTGCTCTGCTGTCTTACAGAGGTCTTCATCATCTGATCTTCCTTTTTCACAGAGGAGACGTCTCCCACTGAGCTGAAGCTCCCTCCATCTAAAGATGAATCCCAGCCATCAGTTTGTGGATCCTTTGAAATCAAAACGACAAAGTAGTACGAGTTTAGACGATAACACTAAGGCAAGTTTAAACGTATGAAATCATTTTAAACTGTAATTATACTCATGTGCATCACATTCCTGTTATAATGACTCAGTTTGGTTCCAGGTCTCTTGATTTTAAAATCAATTTCTCAACGTGACATCCATTATTTCATAACTGTGCCAACAATTTCCAGAATGATTTTGTGGCAAATAAAAAATAGGACCTGCTCTTTCGACTTTGCCCTGAATAGCCAAGAACTTCCACAGACTTCTGTACAGCTTTTACTTAGCATTTATTAAAAAAAAAAAAAAAAAAAAAAATTAATACCTGTGAGGATGCTGCAGCAGGAAACTGAGGGGGGAAAAAAACAAGCAACAAGCATAAATACTTATGAATCAAACAGAAAGCCTTTATTTTCCCCACACACAAGTACAATGAGATGGAGAACAAACCCAAAACCACTCTTCTCTAGTGCACACATGACTTAAAAATGTAAACGGTTCTGTAGCGCACAATACACATACATTTACAGAAGATAAATATGACAGTAAGGATGTTATATACAGGGAATGAGTATTCACAGTGATAAGTGAATTGCTATATACAAGTGTACAGAATTGCACATTTGTAAACAATAAAATAGAGTATTACATATTGGGCTGTATTAAATAATATTATCAATAATGGTTAAAATATTATCAGCACTGTAATTTGAATTTAAATATTGCACTGTAAGTAAACTAAATAAAAAATATAGCCACAAGAGGCGAGTTTTATCACTATGACAACCACAACTCTAAAGGTCACAAAGTTGTTGGAGAACGTTCCAATAAACTCTGGACAGTAGAGGATGTGTGTGTGTGTGTGTGTTTGTTTTGCTGTGAATTTTTGGATGTTCCGGAATGTTTGTCTAGCTACCCGTCTCCATGGAGACTATGAATTAATTAGAATTATGACATAAGGACCAGTTTGCATATAGCAGCCTGAAAGTCCAATGAGTTTTAGACATTTCTTTATATTTGATAAATAAAATTTTGACTTGTATGACGCAGCCTGACAGAATGGAAAAGTCTTTTTTTTTTTTAGATAATCATTAAAGAGCAGGCGCTGCAGACTTTTTATTTATACCAATTACATGGGGTTTGACAGAAAAACCCAGGCCCTTAGTAAGTTTTTCCAGTGTTGCCGATTAGAGATAAAAAAAATTGTGGCCGTAGCTTATGGATACAAGGTGCCTAGTTTGTGAACATTTTTGGGTAGAAGTTTTGTTGCACTATAAAGCCAATTATTGGCCGATTGGTGTGAATTTTCATATCAGAGAAAATGTGCACCAGATGCACCTACCCTCCAAGTTTGGTGTCTGTGGGGCTTACGGTCTTGGCCGCCCAACACGTTTTACCTGAGAAAAATCATAACAATCAGGAAAATCTGAGCAAAATTAAATATATATAGATTTTCAAGCACCTCTAATAAATATTGCACAGTATAATAAAAAAGTGCTGGTGAACAGTAAATCGTGAACTTTTTGCATTAGATATTAAAAGCAATGCATGATGCAGTAAAAAGAAACTGAGTACAGTAACATGAGTAAAAGTTTAGAAGGTTTAAGTGATGAATCAGTTGGATTGAGGGTTGTCTTTTAGGAAACAGACTCATCATAAACTAATGTAGCGTCATTTATCTTAAATAATATTGCTGTTTTAGATGTTCATTGTAATTTTCTAGCGATTTGGAATTAAAAACCTCATGATAACCTACAGAGATCCGTATAATTCTACATTCATCCCAATAATAATACCGATTTTATCATGGCTCAATCCGAAACGGCTCAACCGCGGATGTAAAGTGCACTCGGAAGGCAGCGGTGATTATGATGCTGCAGTATAAATAGTGCACAACTGTAGAACAAAAACATCTATTTACAATTGAACCGCCCCGTTTACAGCCTCGGGGCTTCGCTTTTACTCACCTTCAGTTTAAATGAACAGCGGAATTCAACGTGTAAAGTTGTATAATTCGACCGGATCAGATGAAGTTATAACGGTACGATCCTGAGATGATGTTTAATAGATAGATTTTTAGATTCAATCTGATTGCTCACCGAAACAACTCTCAGTGCTTCTCGGTGTTTCACAAGCGAATTACAGCGCAGCGGCGCCACCTTGAGTCGTGGAGAGAACGCGTGACCACGCAAAACCGAACGTAACACCACAATACTGTATTTTTTGTATTATTTTTTACTTTATTACAAGACTCTCATAACTTTATATTGAGAAATCTTTCTCACACTCATACTGTTACCATTAAACTATTCTACGCCCGGGTGTAATAAAACAGCACGTTTTATTAGTCACTTACTGATTTGATTATTTATAATATAATATAAAATAAAACAAATCCTCTCTGTAAATTAGTGTATAATTATTTTGTTTTTGTTATAATGTGTATGTATACAACGGTCACTTGCAATAACATTACATTAAGACAAGTAAACACATCTGATTTTGAAAGTATGAACATGACAGTCAATCAAATAATGGAATAAATATCAGGTCGCATTATTTATTCTGTGTTTTCCAGGTTTTGGCAGTAAGTAAGTGAAACTGGATTTGTAGTTTCCTTTTCACGCCACTTCATTCTTTTCACATAAAGCACATACACTCCTCTTATGAAGAAGATCATGGAGATGAAGCAGAAATACGAGCCATAAATAATAAACTGTTCATTCAAAACAGAGAATAAAGAGACGATTAATATAACTAGAAACGAGACAGTCCAAGTTAACTCACACTGTGGTTTGTGTGTTTTGAATGTATGTAAGGTTTACCTGTGTGATCACTCCGAGCCCCAGTCCTCTGCTGTCCACCACGATGGATGTGAGAATTGTCTGAAGAACTAATGCACTGAATGTATTCACTCCGAAAACCAAAGCGTAGCGCTCTACTGACAAACCAGCAGCAATCTGATACCTGAACACACACAGCACACACGTATGTATGCACAGACATCATTAGGGGGAAGCGGTTTGTGTAAGGAATCCACCGACAGCATCAGTGTGTCACTACAACATTCAGCGCACTCTTCAAGTTTAATACAACTCTGATTTATATCACACCTGTGCTGCGGGGGAGAACCGCGCTCTCCCCTCCACTCTACCCTTGCACCAATCACTCTATGCCAAGCGCCACGCGCCCTCCCCTCCACTCTACCGTTGGCGCCAATCACTGTATGCAAAGCACCCAGCATTTTCCCCTCCACTCTACCCATGCACCAATTGCTATACGCCAAGTGCCCAGCGTCACCCCCTCCACTCTACCCGTGCACCAATCACTATACGCCAAGCGTCCCGCATCATCCCCTCCAGTCTGCTCGTACACCAATCACTATAAAGATAACACACACCTAGGGCCTAATATTATTTACACATTAAATAACTCAATCAAAATGAAAGTAGAGTAAACATGTATGTATTCAAATGCAATTTTGTGTCAAAATTTCAAAGCAATCTGTGAAGAACTTTTGGAGATTTGAGGTTTTGGACAAACAAACAATTACATTTTTATTTATTCCCCAGAGATAAATAAAATATTCTGAGTGAAGTCAATAAATGTCCTACATGGCGATGGTGATGAGCAGCATGTACAGGCTCCTGAAGATGATGTAACCCGCATAACAAACCCAGATGTTGGGGATAAAGACCATCACGTAGAGCGCTGCGCTGCTGAGAGCCGAGAGGGAGCCGAGAGCCAGATCCCCCCAACGGGACCAATCGACACCGCTGAATCCGACACCGTACGCGGCGGCCGCACCTGTGCAGGTATCACACGTTACCTGTGTTTTATGAGTCACATGACCATGTAGTGTTAATGATGCTGAATGGATTACCAAACAGATTCGAGATGGCCTCCACGCCTCCGTTATTGAGTGTGTTGTTCCTATTTGGTTCCACGGTTTCCCATAATGCCTGAACGTAGTTAGTGGTTTGATTGTAGCCACAGGTCGCCATTGCCCACCAGACAGACCAGATCAGCATCTCGGTGGAGGAGAAGCAACACACAAAGTCTTTCCAAAGCTTCAGAATAGTTTTGCGAAAACCTGCAGCAGATAAAGTATTACCTCGCTTTGATTCATCCTGTGGGAGGTATTAGGTTAATTAAAGTTCAGTCATTTCTATAGAAGCTCAGTGTTGGACTTATGGCTTTCACTGTGAGATTAACCCCTTTAGCCTGATGAAGCTATGATGCCCTAATATACATTTCACAACCTGTAGAAGTTATAAAACATTATCTCAGATAGTAAAGTGTTCATTTGAGCTTTTGTACAACCTGATTGTGACGTGAGTGGGTTAAAGGCTAAGCAACACCTAACGGACACCCTGAAGAGTTCACATAATTTTAGCTTCTAAGATGTAAAATTTTAAAAACATATTAAGTTTTCTTTCAAAATTTACGAGTTTAAGTAAATTGACAGAAAAGCCTGAGGTCGCTACAGAAATTTCGGGAAGTTAGCGTGTGACGTCACTGGAGGAATACAGTGAATAACGGCGCCATGAAATGGTGGGGATGGAGGAGTAGGACTGTGAGTTTTCCAGCGCTGGAAGATTCAGAAGATATTTTTATAATAAACAAAGAAGATGAACCTGCAGCGACTGTGGGAGGCGCTGTCTTTAATAACAACATTCAGCCGTTTAGATTTGAGTCAGAGGCAGAAGACACCACCAGAGGGCAGCAGAGCACAACCTAAGCCTTTCATCCGAACTGGGAATTCTGACTGGTTGGAAGCGGGCTCTTAAACACCTCTTGGGAACTTCTTTACATGTCCATATTGTTGGAAAAGCGCGCGGTTACGGCGACCTTTATATGCCGCGGTCAGAGAGAACGCCATGGGACAGGAGCGGGACTTTTGGCAAGGTCCATCGGCCAAACGGTGGCGGTTTAAAGGCACCCCAATTGCTCCCTGAGCACCATGCACAAAGCTTTCCACCGCTCCGGCAGTCTATGTCATGTATGATGTATGTACAAACGCTGCAGACAAAGGGGCGGGGCTAAAATTAAGATTTTCAAGCAAAATTCCTTGAGTTTAGAGGGAAAAAAATCAACAATTGATAATCACAAGTTAGGAACTAAACTTATGCTGCATGTATGTATTTACCAGTTCTCCCTGTGTCTGCGTGGGTTTCCTCCGGGTTCTCCGGTTTCCTTCCGCAGTACAAAATCATGGATTCAAGGTAAATTTAATGCTCTAAATTGCCCCATATAGACTGTGTGTGTGAGAGTGAGTGTGTAACCAGTGATGTATTGGTGCCCTGTCCTGGGTGTATTTGCCCGGCGCCCGAGACGTCCCCCCCCCACCGCCGACTAAATGAAGATATGCATATTACCTTTAATGTAAGCTGGAGAACAATTTGCTTATACCATTAAAGGTTAATTTAAGCTTCAAATTGACATGTTTTTAATGTTTTCTATGTTTAATAAATGAACTTGATCATTTTCATTGATCCATTATCTTCTGCTTATTCCTCTACTAGGGTCACGGTTGGGGTTCCCCATGCCCATCCAGGGGAGAACATTTTGGGCGCTGGGCAGATACACCCAGGACAAGGTGCCGATCCATCGCTGGGTGTCGATGCTCATTTTACCTGCTTTATTTTCTACTATTTCAGAAAGTTCCTTCTGGGTCGTAAAATCTGGCGGCTCGTTCACTTTTTCACAGTTTGTTGTATCTGTGTTCTCATTAGGTGCTTCTGTGTTCTCTCTGCATTCATCCTGTTGAGTTACTTCTCCTCGTTTCTCATGTCTTGGTCTCTGGTGGAAGAACATGCTGGTGCTGGGCATCGGGAGGAGGAGCGAGGCGATCATGGCGATGGAGATGAGCACCATGGTGAACACCAGAATGTAGTGATATGACATGAGGTTAAATGACAGTAGGACCTGTCCCAGGACCGAGCCAACGGTGTAACCCATGAGCTGAGCGCTGCGGCAGAACGACGTGGCTTTAAGGTAAAACTTTAAATCCACAACGCTGTAAATGTAGGCAAAATAGGCCACCTCGCATGCTGTTGCCACGCCATAGGAGAACTGCATCGCCTGCATTGCCCCCACGCTGTCCAACCACAGCAAGAGTGCCATAGTTACAAACAGAGCTAAACCCTGGAACAAAATGACCGGTTTGTAGCGCAGCCAATCGGTCAGCAGGAACACGGGCAGCAGCACAGCCAGATAAGAGTATGTCCATACTGGGAAAATCTGATTGGCCGCCTGTGTAAGAAAAAAAAATGCTCATGATTATACATTAATTGACAAAGGTATTGGGACACCTATATATTACAACTCCAGATAGAATACTTTATTTATCCCGGAGGATGTAACCCAGTAATGATACAATCATAAAAAAGCACAAATATTAATTAAAAGTACCAAAAAAGAAAAAGTATAACTGCAATTGAGTCTATTTAGATGTGTATAATGTATGCACAGCACAGTGGCTTAATGGTTAGCATGTTCGCCTTTCAGCGCTGGGGATTCCCGGTTCGAATCACAATCTGGGTGGAGTTTCCATGTTCTCCCCATGTCTGTGTGAGTTTCCTCCGGGTTCTCCGGTTTCCTCCCACAGTCCAAAAACACGGATTCAAGGAAAATTGAATGCTCTAAATTGCCCTGTATAGTGTGTTTGTGTGTGGATGTGTGTGCCCAGCAATGGATTGGCGCCCTGTCCTGGGTGTATCTGCCCAGCGCACGAAACGTTCTCCTCTAAGTGGGGCATGTGGAACCCCACCGTGACCCTAGTGCTTATTTCAACAGTGTGATGTCATAAAGCAGCTTTACAGAGTTCAGAGCCTAAACCCCCAAAGAGCAAATCGAAACAACAGTGGCATGAAAAAACTCCGTTATGATGTTTTTTTTTTAAGAAGAAACTTTTTTAAAGAAGAAACTACCTGCTCAATGGTGAGGTTTTTATCAGGTCCAGTCATGTAGTTAAGGAGAAATGGTTCTATCGGCTTCACTGAGCTGAAAAATCCAAAAACGCAAAGCAGGGTGGTGGGAAAACGCCAGTCTGCCCTCCATCTCTTCAAAGCATCCATAACTACACACTGAAAATGTGTGTGTGTGTGTGTGTCTGTGTCAGGCTGTTCTCTTATACATTCCAAGAATGATTTATTCTTCTTCACCTGTCAATAAACAACCAGGTCAAAGGTCGACTCATGATTAGGGTGTAGGTCAGTCCCTGTTAATGAACCACCTGCAAATAAAATTATTTGTCATACATATTAAATAGGGTCACAGTGGTTTAGTGTATAATGCTGACTTTCCAGTGTACAAAAATAGATTATTGATTGTTAATTAGCTAATCTGTGTATTATTTAGTAATCGCTACATATTAAATTGTGAAAATGGTAATGAATAAAACACTTTCAACTTGTATCTTTTGTGCTGGAATTTTAAACATTACACAAAAAAAAAACTATTAACAGTGATTGGTTAGGTTAAGTGTGTGTGTGTGTTTTTAAAAAACCTAGTAAAGACTCTTATTTTGACAAATGTAACATTCACACACCATGACGACTGGCTCGCATCATGTGATTAATCACGTGACTCTTGCAGCTTCTCAACGTAAGTGCCTCTTGTGTTTGTATATATAAACTCCGTTTCAGTAATTAATATATTTTAAATATCTGGCTTCAAACCTTATAACACACTTAATTACTTACGCGTGTGTTGAAATAGCTTTGTGTGTGTAAACCTCAGAATTCTCAATTTATTATCACGTCGCACTGCGCATGCGCGCACATACAACCGCGCTGCCAACTTAGCAAATAATTGTTTTAAAAAAAGCGACTAGCGACAAATCTGGCGACGTGTCCTGCGTTATTGGAGACTCTAAAGCGAACAGCCATGTTCTTCAGCTGTCCTTAGCACTGTTACCAACTCTTCAGTAAGGAAGGTAGCTATTGGCTGTCCTTAAAATCGCCAAATGACGTCATCGCGTACTTGGAATAATAGTCAATAATATTTGCGTGAATAAACATTGTGAACAAAACTAAAAAAGTGAATAACAAACATCCATCCATCCCTCCATCCATCAATCATCTTCTGCTTGTTCCTCTACTAGGGTTGCGGCTGGGCCCCCCCCCATGCCCATCCAGGGGAGAACATCTCGGGCGCTGGGCAGTACATGGTGCCAATTCATCGCTGGGCACACACTCACTCACACATCCACACACTATACAGGGCAATTTAGAGCATTCAATTGACCTTGAATCCAATTTACTGTGGGAGGAAACTGGAGAACCTGAAAGAAACCCATGCGGACACGGGGAGGACATGGAAACTTCACCCAGATTGGGACTTGAACTGGGAACCCCAGCGCTGAGAGGCGAACGTGCTAACCACTAAGTCACAATGGATGGACTGAAGGTAAATCTGGGTGACGTCCCGATTTACCTAGTCCCGATCTGGGTGGAGATTTCATTTCCTCCCCGTGTCCACGTGGGTTTCCTCCCACAGTCCTAAAACATGGATTCAAGGTAAATTGAATGCTCTAAATTGCCCCGTATAGTGTGTGCAGTTGTGTGAGTGAGTGTGTGTCGAGTGATGGATTGGCACCCAGGACAGGATGTATCTGCCCAGCACCCAAGATGTTCTCCCCTGGATGGTCATGAGGATCCCCACCGCCACCCTTTCAGGACGTGAATAAAGAGCCACATTTAGCCGCTTGAGCTTTAACTAAAACTAAAAAGATAGTTATAGTTTTGTATAAAAAAAAAAACTTTATAAAACTTGTAATAGTTTTGTTAATATATAAATAATGTGGTATGAATGTGTGTGTAGTGTCATGGCAGACAGGAAGTCTCAGACCTTGGTGGATGGTGAGGCATCAGAGTCGGATTCGGACCAGGAGAACCTCAAGACGTCCGGACTGACGGTTCCGGGTGAAGCATCAGAGACAGACAGTGAGGGTGAAGAGAACAAACATCCGGCTTTCCTCCCTCCGTTACCCCCCCTCACAGTCCACCGGCCCGTCCCCTCGGTGGCTGAACACAGACCTGCTCACCTGGCTCCGGGTTCGACCCTGAACTCACTGCTACAGCAGAAGCTGCAGGAGAGTAACGGACGGCTGCGCGCAGAAGTCGAGCAGAGTGTTAAACAGGTCTACCAGGGCGCTGCAAGGGACATCAAATCTGCAACCGCCAACCTGAGCCAATCACAGGGCATCATCATAGCCACCTCCCACACGGTCCGCGTCGCCATGGATGACCTCCGAGCTGTGTGCGACAAGATCGACATAATCACCGGCTGTCGCCTACTGCCCGACATCACCATGACGACCGCAGTGCCGTCTCCTGCTTCCTTCACTGCTTCCTAACTAAAAACATATAGATAATAATGAAAGTATTTTAATTATAGTGAAACAAAATGCCAAAACATGTATTATTTAAACCCAGCGATGGATTGGCGCCCTGTCCTGGGTGTATCTGCCCAGCGCCCGAGATGTTCTCCCCTGGATGGGCATGGGGAACCCCCCCGCGACCCTCATAAAGGAACAAGCGGAAGATAATGAATGAATGAATGAATAGATTTATACCCAAATATACATCAAATTAAGAGCTTTTATTTAAGTGTTTTCTGACATTTAACATTTTCTAAATGATAATTTTTTTTATAATCAGTGAATTTGGGTGTTTTAGAGTGATAGTCAGCTTTTCCCCAACTCTTGCCCAAGAGAACACACACCCTCCCAGGAAGTAATAGGTACTGACGCAGCAGTGGATGCGATTTAAACCCACAGTCAGCTTTTGGAATAGCAGCAGTACAAGATCATTACAGTGTCACAGTTTATCTATCCATTATTATCTGCTTATTCCTTTATGAGGGTCACGGTGGAGTTCCCCATGCCCATTCGGGGAGAAAGTCTCGGGCGCTGGGCAGATACACCCAGGACAGGACACCATTCTATTGATGGGTACTCACTCACACGTCTCATTGTTGAATTTGGAAGAATGGCCAGCAGAGAATTACAATAGTCGAGCTGGGATAGGATTAGGGCTTGGACCTGTGGCTGAGTAGCCTGTTCTTTTAGGAAAGGACTGATTTTCCTGATGTTATACAGAATGAATCTGCAGTAACAGGCTTCGTTTTCATGACCTGATCTATATGGGGCAATTTAGAGTATTCAAGTTTGGCTGGAATCCATTTTTTGGACCGTGGGAGGAAACCGAAAAACACAGACAAAACCCATGCGGACACAGGGAGAATAAGGAAACTCCACACAGATTGGGATCCAGGAATCCACAGCGCTGAGAGGCGAATGTGTTTTTTGTCATTCGTAATTTTGCATTGTGGATTGTAGATATTATCTTTGCAATATAAACCACCGCCACACTATGCTCAGTCTAATTTGATTTTTTAAATAAATAAATAATATAGAATGTGCATTCCTTCTTTGTACTGCTATAAACCCCACTTCTCACTCTAATTCAGCCCAGATTGCCTTTGCAATAGGTCTTCTTTCTGGCCATTATCTGGCTTGAGTCACTGCTTTGTGGACGCACTAAGTGTACAAATTTTTGCCTTGCTGTTTTTAAACCTTTAGATGATTGTTCTGGTAGCAGCAAAACATTATTTAAGGCAAGTTTGGGGATAACATTATGCTCTTAGTACTTTTGCATACTTCCAATGTGGTCATTTTTATTCTTGCCTTTATAAACTCAGAAGCAGATGGGAACCTTATTCCGATTTTAGACTGAGATGTAGACAATACCCATCAAAACTAGCTTGGCAGAAAGTTGGAGCCTCCCCATTGAGCCATTTACCAATGCCATTAGGATTTCAGCAATAGTCATCTGGTAGGGGTGAGGTCATCAAACACAGCACCCCAGTTTTATACAAGGTTTTACATTTATAAGATCTCAGACCACATGTACTCAACTCATTTAAGGACTTCTGTACTCAAATCCCTTATTCATGTCTGCACTACATTACACAAAAGTATTTCACAAAACTTGAAGTCCATAGTCCATACAACTTGATACATAAAAGAAACCCCTTTTCTTTTGTGGTTATATATTGTCTTCTTCATTAACCCCAGACAATTAAGGAGTTAAGGTTTTGCCAACATTTACCAAAGCTTTTATTCAGATTTTGGAATGTATTTAGATTGTTGGGCTTTTCACCTATGTTTAATGTAAGTTTACAAACATTAACGTATAATGAATGAGACAAATATTCTGCTGAGAAAGGCTCTCACAAATTACCAGGCAGACAATAGGCAGGGCTGCAGGTTGAGGATAGTGCTTTTATACGGCCGGAAAAAAAAACACCTGTAGTCCACCAATGATCCTAAAGTCTGGAGATAAATTTCATAATGAAGGTTGGACAAGGGCAAGGTTCAGCAAAGAGAAAGCAGACAAATCAACTGGCAGGAATACAAATAATATGCTGAGAATGGATACAGACTGGAAAGTGCTGGGTGGAACCAGAGAATAATTTTTTATAAGGATATAGCTTAGCCAACTGATTTAAACAGATATAAATTTCGTAAATTATGGTGAGTACTTAAAGAGTCCTGAAAAGGGGCTGAACATAGGGACTGCTTAACAAGGACACTGCTAAATCCTGCCAGTCCCAAGAGGGAGGATCATTAATGTCATGACAGCAGCGTGCAAGTTGAGTATCACAAAAGATGGCAAGCTATCAAATACATGTAAAATTTTACATTTACTTAAACTGCCAAACAGGAAACAATTTGTAATAACAAATAAAATGGTTTCCCCTTCAGAAAGCCACTCATTATTCGGTATGACTGTTACATAAAGAAAATAATTTAGGTCTTGCAATTGGCCAGTCAGGGTCCAGACCTTAAACTAATTAAAATCGTGTGGTAGAGTTTTGCATACACGAATGCCCAGTAACTCAAGCAACATTGTAAGGTAGAGAGTTCCTCAGGATCAATGCAACACAATGAAAAAGTCTTGCAGACAACAAAAAATATTTAACAGGTTATTACTGTTGAAACTGAATTGATAACCAATTGATCTATGGAATGTCCTTTTACCACAAAGCTTTTGGAACTTTTAATTAAAAATACATATTGATGCATTAAAATTTCTCAAGTGTCGTGTTCAATTGAAGTTCTGTTATCATTACCCGATTTTAAAACCCCTTTTAAGCACGTTGTTGTAAATGCTTTTAAATGTTTTATATTGTTATGATATGTAAAATTGTTGATTTTAAATAGAGTGTACTTTCTTTTTCCTATGACTGATAAGTTTAGTTGGAAAGCACAGTATAAAGTAATAAAGAAAAAAGGAAAGATATTCGGACATTCTCCATTTCCTTGGACTGGCTGAATTGCCAAGAGAATAAGAAGAGAATTGCCAAGAGAATCAGTTCAGTTGTGGAGTCATGCATTCACTGGGGAGCAGTGAGGCAACTGATCTCCCCCATTCCCAAGGTTTATTATTACAAATAAGCACTTCCATCTGCACTCTGCCAGAAAGGATGCATGCCAATCACCAAATCAGTTTCAGCCCGGGGACTGGGCCTGTCAGCAAGCTCTCCAAATGCTGCTTTCAGTGCCCCAACAAAAAAAAACTACAGTTTAGTAAGTACATCAGATGCATGTATGTTAATAATTAATACAAGTATTTATAACATGGACATATAAAAATAAAACACCCAACAAAGCCCCACATTACAGTAAGAAAGTTCAGCCTATACATGAGTGTCACACACACACAAAAATATTTTATACACAAAAAATATAAAAGAGAAAATTACAGGTCACAGTCACTAAAGATCTATTTGGAGAACAGCAACAAATAAAACCTAATGGCAAAAGAACCATAACAACGGTTAATAATGGGTTGATCTGTAATACGTTAAAATCTTTTACACTTTGCGGAGTGTAAATTTGAAACAGTAAAATAAATAACTTGATTGGCATATTTCTGTATACACACATTTTGTAAGAAAATATGACACGGTCAAAACATTTTTTTAATATGTAGTCAGCATCTACAACAAAACTATGATCTTACCTACAGTAGGCGAAAATTCAACTACATAAAGAAATACAAAACTTGACAATACTTTGACTTGAACCTTTAATGGATGAAGATTGCTTGTTCTCCCTGTGTCTGTGTGGGTTCCTGCTTGGCTTCCTACTATCAAAAAGCTTGTAAAAGTCATGTAATCTTGTAGCAACTAAAATCACTCCGGGTCTGAATGTGTGCATAAATGTGATCAATCTGCCCTACAATGGACTAGTGTCCATAGTGTTTTCATACCTCTTACTCAGTGAAGGTTGAATTACACTCCAATTTGTATTGGAAATTTTTGACATTAACAAATATATATTTTTTAGCCAAGCTTAAACGTGTGAGCAAGTGTGTCCAAAAGTATTGTGGAAGAAAACCAGGCTAAGATGTTCAAAGGCTTTAAGAAAAAAGTAGGTTACAAAACACATGTACAGTCTGTCATTTCCACCAAACTGTGTTAATAATTACAAATTGTGTGCACTTTTATTTTACTGGTCTTGATGTTTTCCTTAAGCATGATTTCTTGCTCCCTTTTTCGTCATCTCTCTCTCTCTCCCTCCCTCTCTCTCCCTCTCTCTCTTTCTCTCTCTCTTACTGAGTCCTCTCTTGTTAGCCTGACCCTAACCTCCCACCCTTGCCCCTTAAAGAGAGGGAGTGCTCCTTCTTCTGCCCCTAATTGTCATGTTTTAAGAATGCTCTTTTATTGCATAGAGGCCTTAAAAAACATGTCATAACACACCAAACACACAGACTAAAGTTTCCAATGCTTCCACAATTCATAACTATAAAAGTCACAACAAAGGTAAAATAACTGTAACACAATGAGTTATGAGATCAAAGACAAAGATTTATGTACTAGGATTTTATTTGTCGGTCTTTGACATAGTTTGGACTGCATTTGTTGCTTCTCATCTTCACAAAAACTTCACAAAAATCTCTAAAAACTTGCAATCTTGAGTTTAAAATATTTTGCTATGAATAATTTGGAAGTTTTGGTGAGATGACTATAGGTATGCTTTTAAAGTGATTCAAGTTTTTCTTTAGGTCTGCCAGCTGCATCTTAACACCTCCACCCACACATCCCTCCCACATTTGTGACAGTTTTCACTCTCTCTCTCTCTCATTCGTCCTTCATTCTTAGGCTCTCTTTCTCCATGCTTTAATTTTTTCCTCTCCCTGTTCCAGCAGGGCTGACAGCTCCAAACAAAACAGGGCTAGTAAGCTGACTGACAAGTTGCACCAGTGAAAGGAAAGCATTTAACACGCCTGACTCTCCACTCTGTCCAACGCCACACACACTGAAACCAAATGCTTCTGAGCAAAATGGAACAGAGCAGTCAGGGTTGAGGGGAACGAGCACCTTGAGGCGAGAAAGAGCAAAGGTTTGAAAAAAAGGAAAGGAAAAGATTCTTTTCAGGTTCAAAGGCAGCCTATTCTCCTGGCTGCACCCTGTCACTCATTGAGAGACAGCTTGGCTCATAGGATAGTGCTCCATTTTCAGTGGTGTCATTCATGTGCCTGTCAACTTCATGTCAACGCCAATGAGTTTCGTGTTGCTCTACGGAAACTTCCCATCACGTACTGCCATGGGATCAACACCTGTTGAAGTAAAAGGGCCCTTGTCCAGTGATTTTTTTAAACACACACATATATCTATATTCATATGTGTATATAGATCGATGGATAGATAGTTCCAGTTGTGTCCTGCTTCCTGCAACAGGATCTCTCTGTTATGTGCTTGCTTAGCCTTCTCCGCTGGAGGCCGAGCAGGCCTCGATGGGTACTAGGCTTATCTGCAATTTTTTTTGCCCATTCATCCTCCAGAGCCTGATCCTTCTTACTGATAACACTTTCTAGCTCTAAAGCAAAAGTCTCACTACTAATTGCTTATAAGAAAGCAGTTTTAAGAAAACAGTGGATAACACACACACACACACACACACACACACACACACACACACACACACACACACACACACACACACACACACACACACACTAGCAACGGTCTTCAAAATCACAAAAAAGGGTTTTCACAGCGGACCCTCTGTACATGTTCAGTAACTGATCTGTCCATCCATCCAACCCCACGTCCATTTATTCATTCACCTTCATCCATCCATTCCTATAAAACTGCCCGCATGTCCATCTATTTATCCATATGGATCCACATGCTCACGTGAGTATACACCCATCTGAATCCACTCGCCTGCATGTCAAGATTTGTCAATATTTTGACCGACGCATCGGTTTGTTTTTCATTTTTAATACTTATTCCTTTTCCATTTTCAGCGATGGATTGGCACCCGGTCCTGAGTGTATCTGCCCAGCACCCGAGACGTCCTCTCCTGGATGGGCATGGGAAACCCCGCCACAATCCTCATGGATAAAGCGGAAGATGAATAAATGAAGGAGTTCATTTTCCATTTTAACACCAAAACGCATCCTTTTAAAGAAGTGCTTTCCCTCAATGAGCATGACGTCCCTGAGTCTCCAGTTAGTTCTCAGCTTCTTAATGAATTGAGAGCTTCACAAAAGTTTTCAAACACCAAAAGCATCCAAAGTATGGTGTTACTTTAAATTGGTTGCTCTTTAAAGCCACCGTTTAAAGTTTCCATTTATGTTTTCTCATTAAAAGAAAAAAACTTCTGCCTTAGAATCTTACATCAGAAGCTGTTTGAATAAATGTTTACATTCGATCCTGACCTCATTCCGTGTCCTTTTTACTTTTGCTATTATTTTAAGCAAAATTGATTGTGTATGGAATTTCATATACACAACAAAAACAGTTTTAATAAATTAGATTAGCGTTGTCACAGAAGCTTGCACTTTGTTTAATATGAAGAACTTAAATTTGAGAAAAGGTTTACATTATAATTAATGTATTTGTAGGTTTACGGTTTCATAAACCTTCCCACACTCAGACAAACTCTTCATATGCTATTAAACACTTTTTAAACTTTTAGACCAACGGAAATGTAGCAACATATATAAAATTTTCCCGGTTCGAACCCCGATCTGGGTGGAGTTTCCATGTCCTCCCCGTGTCCGTGTAGGTTTTCTCCCAGTTCTCCGGTTTCCTTCACAGTCCAAAAACATGGATTCCAGGTAAATTGAATGCTCCAAATTGCCCTGTATAGTGTGTTTGTGTGAGTGAGTGTGTCCAGCTATGGATTGGTGCCCTGTCCTGGGTGTATCTGCCCAGTGCCCGATCGGTTTGAGCTCTGATAGTTTCCTGTAGGACCAGGATGGAGAAGCACTGTTCTAATCTCTGAGCCTCTGTGACCTCTAGTCTTATCAAAGACAGGATGACCATGTCTGAACATCTCAGAAGAAGGGGATTAACTGAAGGCTAACAATTAAAAGTCAGGTGCTAATTTGAGATGCAGGTGCATGAGCTCAGATTAAACAAAACTAAACGGGACGGTGGACCGCATGCATTAGTCCTGACGGTCCCTTCTTCATTTAATTTCCAAAACATGAGCGTGTTTGCAGGTGGAGAACAGACCCTGCTGTTATTAGAGAGAAAAGAACGAAGCGTTACGTTATAGTTCTCACTGCAACACGTTCGCTTCATCCGACAGACGGGTTTAACAAATACAACCAACAGCAATCCATCTACTGAATGTCATGTGGAGGAAAAAAAAGGGAATGTAACTTTTATAAATGAATGTTTACAGGAGGACAGTGGGGTGTGTGCACATCAGTGTTCATGCAAGTTTTTCTTTTAGGAATCAGCAATTTCATGAAGTTCTACTTGTACAGAAAAGATTAGTAAGTTCCTTCCTTCCATTATCCTCCACTTAATTCTCTACTAAGGTTTGGGGTCCTGACTCACTGACTGACTCCTCACTAATTCTCCCACTTTCCAACCACCTACAAGATTGACACTTGACACAGTCATTCCCCACCATGCACTTAAAACAACTAAGATGTTTTCACTTTTAAAATCCCACCGGGGGCCAAATCTGAAACATGGGCCCTGATTAAATTGGGCACTTCCGCTCACCTCACAAACTTCAAATTTGGCAGGTATGTCCAGGATTGCTTCTACATTCATTGAGATATCAAAAATTCCAAAAGATTCCCACGGGGGGCCCACCAGGGGACCCAATCAAAACTACGGATCCTGCTTTAATTGGACATTTCCACACATATCACATACTTCAAATTTGGCTGAGATGTACAGGACGACCTCTACACCTCTAGATATCAAAAATTTCAACAAAAAATAAATAAATAAATAAATAAAATAAAAAAATTAAAAAATAAATAAATAAATAAAATAATTCACACT
>JAOUQT010046549.1:0-10937 GCA_025769995.1 Xyliphius kryptos
ATAACTCCTCATGTATGTGTTCATTCATAGTTCTGATGCCTTCAGTGAGAATCTACAATGTAAATAATCGTGAAAATGCAGAAAACACATTGATTGAGAAGTTGTGTCAACATTTGGACTGTGTATACGTGTCATAAAAATTTTAAACCGTCAATATTTTAAACAGTGAAGTCATCTTACCTGTAAAAACACCTCCTATAATCGCACACACTCCTGTCAGAAAGTGGGTAAATGACCTGCAATGACACGGCATAAAATCAGTGTTCACGGCGTATAATAATTTTCCGGTTTGCATGTCTGCTCATGTTTCATCTTATCAAGAACTACTTGTTAGATTACATTTCATGAAGATGGTTAATAAAACATTTTAAAAATTGTTGCCAAAGGCTAAATCATGCTGCAGCATGAGTGCAGATGCTGTAAGAACATACCGCTGCTTTTCTGTGAATTTAACCATCATGGGTGAGAGCTCATACAGCACAAATAGGCCAGGCAGCCCCTGATCTCCAATTAGACCATTGGCTACTTTTTCATGTCGGGTTACTGAGAACTGGTTTGTTTTCACCACCTGAAAAATCAAACAAACTGTTCAGAATTTAAGGCAAACTTTCTGTTGATTCTTTATTGATTCATTCATTTTAATCAGACATACAGAAGCTGTAAACAAATGTTTTTTTTGACTAATACTAAAAAGTGTCTGTTCAATAGCAGAGGCAGAAAGCAATCAACTTTTTTTTTTAACTAGTCATCTAAAACATGGTTTTATTTGTGCCTAAATACATATGAAGCATTTTTAACAGTAGTGTGTTTGCAGATGCAGAGTCTAAGCTGTTGGCTTTTAATTTATAAAAAAAAAACATGTAGTGTTTAAAAGCATTTTGCATACTTCACCAACATCAGTCAGAAAATAACTTTCCTGAGTAATAAAATAAATACATACACACATTTATATTTTATTATGTTACCAAAAACTAAAATTAAACTAAGAAACGGCACACTTACCTCTCCATCTCCTTTAACATAGACAGTTGGTACTATTTTCACAAAGTACTGGTACATCATCGAAGCTGAAGGAGAAAAGGATTTTTATTTAGTTTGGCTTTATGTATTTAGACTTATTCTTTAGACAAAGCTTTTTCTTTGCGTTATGGCCTTATGTTTTGTATTTAATGTTAAACCTGTACACATTACAGTTGCCTTTTCAGTTCAGGGTGTAAGTTATTGCTCTAAGTCTGGCCGTTTAAACCTGTTTAATTGAAGTCTGTCCTGTTTCTAGCACCCAATGTTTTCTCATTAAGGAAAGTAGCCATCGTCTGTCCTAAAGGTAGTTAGAAGTCGCTAAATGACCTTATCACCTAGTTAGCAATTTGTGTATTTGTAGCAGTAGAATAAAAGAATGAAAAACATCATAAATATGTCAAAACTACAAATAAATCATTTACTATTTTCTAGGGTTTAATTGGAACATTGCCGCTCACCGCTGGGGATTCCAGGTAAATTGCCCTGTATAGTCTGTGTTTGTGTGTGTGTTCCCAACGAGGGATTGGCACCATGTCCTGGATGTGTCTGTCCAGCGCCAGTGATGCTTTCCCCTGGATGGGCATGTGGAACCACAATGTGATCCTAGTAGAATAATGAATGTATCTTTCACAACAATTCAGGCATTAGGCAGATACACCCAGGACAGGGCACACTTACACCATATGGGACAATTTAAAACATTCATTTTACCTTGAATCTGTGTTTTTGGACTGTGAGTCGGCTACGACGGATCGGGATAATCATCATCAAAGTGAAAACACGTGTTTTTTAAAATAAATATTTTTATCGCTGTATTGATCTCGCATCAAGACAATAGGTCAGATACATCGCTAAAAATATCTTTTTTTAAAAACACACCTAAAAGCATGTGTATTCACTTTAGAGTCTTCAAAACACTCCTAGTTCCTCCACACCACCAGGGGGCACTTCAGATGACATGATCTCGACCTGAAGTGCCCCCTGGTGGTGTGGAGAAACTAGGAGTGTTAGTGGTTAGCACGTTCGCCTCCCAACGCTGGGGATTCCTCCCACATTCAAAAAACATGGATGCAAGGAAAATTGAATATTCTAAATTGCCATGTAACTGGACACAGTTGCATGCCAGTCTCAAGCCTGCATAACTGGGGAGGGGTGTAGAAAGCAATGGCAAAATACTTCGTGAATCACGATTCATGAAGTGACAGAGAGTCGGCTACGACTGATCGGGATAATCATCATCAAAGTGAAGACACATGCTTTTCAGTGTGTTTTTTAAAATAAATATTTTTATCGATGTATTGATCTCGCATCAATACAAATATCTATTTTAAAAAACACACTGAAAAGCATGTGTCTTTAATTTAGAGTCTCCAAAACACCAACACTCCTAGTTCCTCCACACCACCAGGGGGCACTTCAGATGACATGACGTAGATATGTGGGCGGAGCAGCGCTATGATCGTTTCCTGTACAGCTATGGCGTCTTGCTGAAGAACAAGTGCAAAGTG
Organism: Xyliphius kryptos; assembly: GCA_025769995.1. Classification (NCBI taxonomy): domain Eukaryota; kingdom Metazoa; phylum Chordata; class Actinopteri; order Siluriformes; family Aspredinidae; genus Xyliphius; species Xyliphius kryptos. Next base: position 2,529 of record JAOUQT010046549.1, read on the forward strand.
AAACGGTGACTACAGAATCTCACACGGTCTCCGAAAACGACTCCCTCTGTAACTAGGAAAGGTTTGCAGACTTTGAATATCTCTCTGTCATGCATTAAAACTGAAAATAAAACGGGTTGATAAACGGTGGCAGTTGGTAAAGGCCAGCTGTAGGTGAAATGTAGCGCGTGCGTCAGCAAACGGATTATTAAATGCGTCAGTCATTAAAGTTCCAACTTAAAGACGTCGTTAAAACGGATTTAACCAACATTACACTTCAACAAGTAAACATTTTTTCATTGGCGAACGCTGCTGCCAGAACTGCTTTATGAACTAATTTTAAAGGCTTTATTCGTAGTATTTTCTTTGTCGGTTATAGTCTTATTGTATGGCCAATGCATTTAAATGAAACGCGTTAAACACATATTTTTAATTTGTTATTATTAAAACTTAATAGTATAAAGTATACAGAATTGTAACTTTAAGAACGTGTAAAAATAACAGGTAACTAGACATTTGAATTTATATTCAGTTGCATTGGTAATTGAAAAGTAAAGGTAATTGTGGCAATAAAATTGTTTCATAACTGTGTGTCCTCACTTTATCCAATTTGGCCCCCTTGGCTTAACAGGACAATCAGAAAACCTTTGCACTAAAGGGCATGTGACCTATTTTTCTAACCAGTTTTTAGTATGCAAGTAAATTTTGTCCCAGCATTTGTAATTAATTTTATGTTTGTGCACCCTCCAGATGCCTGTAGCTGTAGGACCATATGGACAGACACAGCCTAACTGCTTTGACAGAGTTAAAATGGGCTTTATGATGGGATTTGCAGTTGGCATGGCTGCTGGTGCAATGTTTGGAACGTTTTCCTGTCTAAGGTAACGACAGTCACAGTTGATATTCAGAGTTAGTGGATTGTCTTTTAGTTATTCCTGATTTGCCTGCATTAAAAGCACTAATACATCTGACAACTCCTGATGTTTTTTACTCCATTTATTTCAAATCCTTACTAATATGTTTTGTTTTCACAGAATTGGAATGAGGGGTCGAGAGCTGATGAGTGGAGTGGGGAAGACCATGATGCAAAGTGGTGGTACATTTGGAACCTTCATGGCTATTGGCATGGGCATTCGTTGCTGAAACAATTGATTGCATTATTCACTTTACAGAACAATTTGTCTATCCACTATTACCTTTTGTGTTATTAAAATCTGATTAAAAAAAATGATGCATAATTCATAAGACCTTTAAAAAAAGCTGTTGACGGTCAGACTGTCTTGTTTGAATTAACTGCGGTACACAGAGCTATAACTGGAGGGTAGTTTGATCCAAATTGTGCATAAGTTGATATTTTCAATAAACGTGATTTTTGCTTAATCACGGAGGGATGGACTGGCAGTCAATTGGTACTTAATAACCTCCATACTGATTTACACTACGGGTAACAAGTTTGTGAAGCCTGATCCAGACAGTTGTGGCCAAATTACTGGTGCATTTCCACTGAGAAAAGCAAAGCAAACTGTAGTGAACATTTAAATTAGTTTTGGGAAATTTCTAATTTGTTGCAGACACATTTCTTTTCACTACACTATCTCCTCATCTAGTGAATACTCGCAATAAACAATTCTTAATTTAAAATAAGTTACTATCGAAATATGATTTTTTTTATTTCCACTGTGAACATACTATCACCCTTAAAATCTATTTCAGTCTCATGATTTTCTAACTGGGTTTGTGTTAAAAGTGATAAGGGATGAGTAAAAAGCTGAACTGTATTTAAAGTTATTACAACTAATAAAGCGAAACTTTTTTCAACGTCCTGTTATTTTGCCCATATCACTGTAGTATTAATGATATTAAAGTGCCCTACCTTGCGGTGCTGCTACAGTAGAGCCATCTAAGGGGTTAACAATTCCAGGATACTCTTTCCCAAACGAGAGATGTTTAATCCAGTGGGTCATGTTGATCTTGGGAAATCAAAAAAATCATTTTAGATAAAGTATGTCCATATAACAACAACAACATTTATTTAGTGCACAAAAAGCTCTTACATTATCCAGGCCATAACTCTGTAGATCGTGAACTGAAAAAAAAAGATCAATTATGTTTTTGGAATATAATTGTTTAATTGTGAACAAAATGTAAATTAAGATCACAGTAATTCTAAAAGCAACAACAAAGAAATAAAGATAAAAATGGTGTATAAATGTACACTAATGAATCCCATCACAATTCTTTACCTACAATATAAATTCTTACGTCTGTATGAAAAATTTAGCAGACCAAAAAAAGTATGAAAAACATTAAAAGTGAAAATTGACTTACTTTCCACAGCATGAACTGCAGAAAGAAGAGAAAAGAGTCACTGGTCCAATACCATGCATAAGGCCAATTTGTATCTGTGAACGGGGCTCATCATCTCTTTTTTCTGTAGTGTAAAACAGCTATGAAACTACACTATGTAGTATAGGTGGATTATTTAACAAAGTAATCATATGTATTTCCAACACTTAAAACACTAGTATTTGGTACACAAGGAATCACGTCAAATCTAACACAGTAAGAGCTTTCAGATTTACATAAAGAATTAAATGTAATTATCCAATTACAGTGATTGCCTAGTTTTACTAAACCCTTTTTACCGAATTAGTCCCGCTACACATAATATGTTTGTGCCTATGAACCTTCATACAGTTAATATGTATAAAACTTGTGTAAACCACCCAAACACCAACAACACTACGTTAAGAACAAAATCTCAGTGCTAGTCCAAAACAGGCGGAACTGATTCCACTAGAGGATTACAGTATATTAGCACAGACTTCTAAATAAGTGTACTGTTGAATCGTGACACCGCAGTACAACTCACCATGTACATGAGACTGCTGAAAGCTTTTCCCAGGAGCAAAGTGAAAATTACCTGCCACCTAGAAAAAAACAAAACGGGAAAATGTAAGCATGATTATGTTGAAAAGTCTCCCAAACTGCATTTGGTAGGGATTTGTTTCCCCCACTTTAGCACATTTTAACACTTGTTATAAATCGTGTAGTTCCGGTCCTTAAATCTGATTGGCTGAGTCGTTTGTCCAGCTGTGACATTGACAAGAACACACACCTCTGTGTTTTTCACATTCATTTTATAAACTGCATTCTGTAATTTAGCCACCAGCATTTGATTGTTGGAGAAACCAGAAACTTGTTTCTCAGCTATTAGCTTTCATTTTAAAAAACAGATTAGATTATTTTACAGAAAACTAATTTATTAGATATTTTGCTTTTGATAAACCCATTAGTGTTTTTCATTAGTGTGTTCTAAGAGGTTTATAAAAGAAATAAGGCACTTGAGGTACAAAGGTATAACTACTCTGCTACTAAAGTACTAAGTTGAGACTAAAGTGTCCATGATTTATTTACAATAATGCACCCCTCCTCTTCCTTATTGCTTTAATATGAGATAATAAAATCATCTTGTGTTCACATGATCTCATGATGTTACATAAAGCTTCACATAATGATACTATCTTTAAAAGAACTGTGGAAACATCAATGCAAATAGAAATTATAAAGCAACAAACTCCTTATCATTATTAAAAAGTGTTATAGCGTGTACCTTATTGACTTCGAGGAAACCATAAACTTGGCAGCCTTCATTTTTTTGCTCCTGCATCTTTTGACTGAAGCCTTCTCTCTTGCACTGCTCAATGGTGTCAGGCGTCTTGAAGGCCCAACCACGGCGCCGATATGCCTCACGAACATCATCACACGTGTTACAACATCTAAAAATCAGCAAAACACTTAGATTTCATGCTTTGGTTTAACATCCACATCCAGGTTTATATATATTTTTTTTTTTGAAGGTCAGCAATGTAATAAAAGCCTTTGGCGTTTTCATTCTACATTTTTAAAGTATAAAATGCAGTACTTGAGCATGCATATTGATACGCGATCCTTAGAGGTAATAATGACAGAAGGACTTACTTAAGTTCCTCAGTCTCTGCTCCATAGCAACTCTCGCAGCGATTAGGATCCAGTACACTAGAATTAAAAACTGGAACTTCCTCTTGACCCAAATCTGTACAAATAATAAAGTATATGAAGCAACATTGTGGGATATTACAACCTTTGTTTATAAAAGGGGGTTTAAAAACAAATGTATGCAAGATTGACATATCTGATGGTAAAATTACAAAAAAAATATATATATATATATATATCTACATATAGAAGCATGTTTGTACTTCATAAACAAAGAATATATGAATAATACAGAATGAAGTGTGCATTTACAGAAAAGTTTGGACAACTATGTGTTTTAAAAATTCAAGGAGACTCATTTGCATCACATGTGGTACATGAATATAAACAAAATAGTGGCTCACAGACCCAGTATCACCCTAAATAAATTGCAAAGATATAAATATTAGACTAAAGAGTAACAAAAAGTAAAGTGTGAAATCTAAAATGTATTTTTTTCCTACAGGAAGTTTTATTTATATAGTGCTGCTATTTCATATATTGCACAAAAGACTCAAAATAAAACATCCCATAATTTACTCTTAAACAAAACAACAATTTAATTCTTCTCTTATAAAACGTGTAGTTCCGGTCCTTAAATCTAATTGGCTGAGCCGTTTGCCCAGCCATGACGTTAGACAATAATACAATCTCTGAGCGCTTCACATTCGTTTCAATGTGATTATCCAACTGCATTTTATAAACGGTTCTGTAATTTCGCCACTAAATAGCAGTATTTAATCATTAGAATAACTAAAAACCTATTACTCAGTGATCAGCGTTGATTTTAAAAATCTAAATTGATTACATCACGGAAGAACAGTTTTTAAATGAATGCATTTATAAATCAAACTTTGCTTTTTTTACTTTTGTGTGTTTGTAACAGTTTTATAAAAGCATTAAGGCACTCCAGGTTGTGATTTGGGTCGTGCCACCACCACTTTCCTATGATTTATTCACAATAATACATGCTCTCTCTTGCCTTAAAGCTTTATTAATACTATTAATAACACAATATATTAAAATGTTTCCTTTTAAAAGAAACAGCACGACTCCCGTATTATTGGTAGTATGTAAAATATGTATAAAAAAACACATGAATATAATATGTGTTTCAGTAAGTACCATTGCTATATTGTAGAAAGTCAAACAGCCTGAGTATTTTGGACAATCGTATGCTTTCAGCTTTATAGGAAAGGCCCTTTGTGCACATGATTCATTTACCATAAAAGTATGAGTGGGCGAGTTTATATTTACATAACATTTAGTCATTTAGCAGATGATTTATAACGGAGTTTTGTGTTTAAAAGAAATATAACGTTCACATATCACATTAATAACCTGAACCCCACTGAACAACTTTGGGGTGAACTGGAACAGATACTGTAAGTCAGCAACTCTTATCTTAACATAATAATGATGATATCTGGATAAAGCTATGCGTTTAATTAAACGATAACATTAATGACTCCACCAACTGCAAATATATGTAGCATTTCCAGTATAATGGTTCTACATTAAACAACTCACTGCATCACCTTATACTTCAGAAAAACTTTAAAAGAAACTGATACCAACCATCTTTCTCTGCTTTACTGCTAACAGGGTTTCCATCTTTGTCCAGCCTCTGTTTAAGCAGGTTGTGCTCAACATCCAGTTGCTGCTCCCCCACAACATCCATGGCATCAATGCTCAGATCTATGACACACAAACACAGACTATGTAACTAACAATTCCAAGATGTACAAGGTGTTTTTTTTGACAAAAACGTAAGGCTATAGTAAGGCGTTTTTTAAGAGAAACCGTAAGGCTATATATAGTAAGGCGTTTGTTGAGCGAAAATGTAAGGCTATAGCTTTCTAGTACAGTGTTCCAGTAGTGTTCTTACACAGCATTCCAGTACAGCGTTCTTCTACAGCGTTCTAGTAGTGTTCTTGCACAGCATTCCAGTACAGTGTTCCAGTAGTGTTCCACAGCATTCCAGTACAGCGTTCTAGTAGTGTTCTTGAAACAGACTAAAACAGACTTATTCAATCTCAGCTGTGTTAATAGAACAGTAAGAACATGGTGATGAAACTGTTGGATTGTTTGACATTATTTTATTTTTTGATAAGTTGCGGTAAAGGAGCGGCATTTTAAAACATTAACCGAACGTTTCCCGTCCGTACAGATGTGTTCCACAGATCCAATCGCGATGTCACTATAGATGCAATGTTTATTAAAAGTAATGCACGAAGGCGAACATACCAATCACAATACACGACACTGTGCACATCCAGTTGATCAACATGCAGAGAGTCTTTACAGAGAAAAATCGACGAGCAAAACCCCGAAACCCACGGCTTCTTACTCAGCACTGAACTCATACACGTTATCCTTACAGTGGGGGGCGCTGTACACACAGAGGGGGGGTTTGGTCCTAATCATGACCACCAAATCATTTTAAGGTCATAATTATTCAGGGCCTCGGGTGTGAGAGATGTAAAGGTCCCTGACGTGGAATCACATTCAAAGTGCAAAAGTGAGCCATAATTAACTTCATCCTTTTTTTTGGCTACAATACTTACAAAGTAAAACCACCGAACTTCGGTCACGGACCGGAACACAAACAAACGTGAGATTAACGTGAATTTGCAATAAATTAATCAGCTGTTTATAACGATATAGGAATTTGAGATTGGTGGAAACGCTGCGTTCAGGTCGCCGTGACCGCCGGCGCGTATTAGTAACTATTAAATACATGATCAAAGGATTATTAACATCCTCATTAATATACATACACACGTCCAAATACAGTCGTTTAGAGGAGTCCCGTTCTTCTGCACGCAACGACGATCCCGAGGTGCGCAATCTAAACACACACGGATTAAAGGTAAGGCACTCGGTAGGTGAGCTCACATTAATAAAGGTGTGGAATGAGACGGAACCCACCTCTAATAGATGAACAGGACCCTCGTGCGAGGGAGGGTTGAGAAGGAACGGTCAGCCATGTTGCGCACTCGCGAGTAATTGATGAACCCTCGGAGGAACAGCAGGAACCCTACAAATCAGAAGGACAGGACGTCACGCCGGCAATCACCAAACATCCCTGTAATATGTGATGAGAGCGCCACCTACCGACAACCAGGAACACCCACCACAGCCAGTACTGACCATCAAAGTAACCGGGGAAGTAGGCCGAGAACTGGTTTAACAAACACAGAACTATAGATTAGGACACATTAAGGACATACAGACTGAATGTAGATGATTAGGGTGACGGCCTCCTTAATGTTCCCATCAGGACGCTGCACCCCGCTGCACACAGGAGGGAGTTTAACACAATGAACTGGAATACACACTGCCCTCTATAGTACAGCGTTCTAATAGTGTTCTAATAAAGTGTTCTAGGACAGAGTTCTAATCGAGTGTTCTAATAAAGTGTTGTAGGAGTTCTATTCTGATTCTCTTGTCCAACATTAGTATCTGATGCTCTTCTGGACAAATAGGCATAGACTTCTACATACACACCAAAATCTTGTAGAAAGCCTTCCCTAATTATTTTCTAGCATTATATTTGTGAGAGTTGACGGTCATAAATGCTCCAGTATATACTTTGTACACAAACACACACGAGTGCACGCATGCAAAAGTTCTTACCCTGACAATTATGACCCACTTAACCAAGGAGAGGCCGAAACCGGACACGGCGCCATAGCGTCCCGCGGCTGAAGTGGTCAGACAGAAAGACAGGAAGAAACCAATCCAGTTGAAGAGAAAAGCCACTGTAAAAAACAAAGTAAGATGACAGGAGATCAATAACCTGCAGCAGCAGAACTTAACACTGAAAGGATTCCTCACTACAACATCACATAACCTCCATCCTCCTCTCCATCTGCACCAGAACGACCTTCTCACGCTGCAGCGGCATCATGAAATAATAATCAGACTGCAGCGGCTCCTAATGCCAGAGATCAGCCCACATTGATCTACATATACTTCAGACATGGCTGTGTTCCAAATAACACAATTTACCACTTTAAAGTACTAAATAAAGTTCCTAACAGGGATCCTGATACAGACGGTGTCATGTTAATGGCAGTACGTGGAAACGGCAGCAGTAATACAATATTAACATGTTATTTTTAATTAAATAGACTGTTTTATGGCTTCTTAAGCTTTGAAAACAGTTACTTTAGTACAGAGGGGTTGGACAATGAACCTGAAACACCTGGTTTTGGAACCCAATAACTGATCAGTATGGTGTAGGACCTCCTTGTGCGGCCAGTACAGCGTCCATTGGTCTTGAGAATTACATCTATAAGTCCTGCACAGTGTTCGGAGGGATTTGAAGCCATGCTTCTTGCAGGATAGTGACCAGGTCACTACGTGATGCTGGTGGAGGAGAACGTTTCCTGACTCGCTCCTCCAAAA
>JAOUQT010046570.1:0-10936 GCA_025769995.1 Xyliphius kryptos
TTCACAGAAGTGTGGTTTACTTGGAGTTACATTGTGTTGTTTAAGTGTTCCCTTTATTTTTTTGAGCAGTGTAGTATATAGAAGTCATAAATACAGTACTTGAAACTTTTTCAACCATTTCTGATGGCCTGAATTCTTTAATGGACTAAATAAAGCTGTTCTCAGTGATCAACTTTGTAGGATGGTGCCTAATTGTTATAGTTTGCTTTTTAATTTTCTCAATTATGAAATGACTTAAAGAATTATCTATCGTAAAAAAAACAATGACTTGGTTATCTTAAAATAAAGACTTTGTATCTCAAAAAATGACTTGGGTTTCCTTCAAATAATGACTTAGTAAAATAAAAAAAAATATACTAAGTTATCTCAAAACAAGGACTTAGTATCTCAACATAACTTAGTTATCTCAAAATAGAGTTGGATATCTCCAAATAATGACTTGGTTATCGCTAAAAAATGTCAGTTATTTTTAAAAAAAATAGTTATCTGTAAAAATAAATGACATGGTTATCATAAAATTTGACTTGATTATCTTAAAATAATGACTTCGTATCTCAAAAATTACTTGTGTATCTCCAAATAATGACTTAGCTATCCTAAATAATGACTTGGCTATCTTAAAGTACTGACTTTGTTATCTCGAAATCATGATTAAATATCTCAAAATAATGAGATAAAAAAATGCTGGATTTAATTTTACTGGATGAAATGGCCCTCCATACGTAGCTTTATAACTATATTCAGCACATATTTATTTATGGAATTTCGGCGCTCCATCGCTGGCGGCAGCGGGAGCGCGCTTACCAAGTAGTACCTTAACGGGAGCGCGCTTTCCAGCTAATCAGCAAACATGGCTGCTCTCAGTAAGTCTATACCGCACAGCTGCTATGAGATCGGACACACATGGAGTACGTCGTGTATTCTTTCAACACTGCAGGTGACAGCCGGTGCACTGGAAGTCTCCTTCAAAATATATGCCCCCTTATACCTGGTAATTATGTTTTCTATTTTAATGAGCAGTTTATTGCACGGACATGAACTCATTGCTAACTGTAGCAGATATGCTAGCAGACTGTGTTGCTGTCATTAAACTTAAGCCCATGCAGTGAGAAACTGGATAAAACATAATAATAAGCTACTAAATTACCAACCAGTTTTTGAAACCAAAACGGAAAGTCGTCGATGCTGTTAACGCTGTTATTAGATTATTTAGCCAAACAAAGGTTTTGTAGTAAATGTATAACTGATGCAAATGACTGTTCAAGGCCTTTACAGGACACAAAGTCCAAAATGAGAACTGACCTTCTAAACAGATAAAGAATTATTATACCTTCAGTACTGACCGAATAACCATGATGTTCTCGATTTTTGCCCCTCAATATTAAAACATTGCAGAGATGTGGAAAAGTGAAATCAATCCTCATTTGCAAAGGTACTGGTGATTACATCTTGGTAAAATATGGCCAACCTACATAATTATTAGGCTGTCTATGCAAAGTGAAGTTTCTAAAGTTAAGAGACCGTGAGACTCCAGTGCTCCCCATTTCTACTTGGTAATATTCAGTGTGAATGTATAAAAGTTTGTGAACTTTTTAAGAGTCTCATATTCCATATATAGAGTATGTGGAAGTTTGTAGCAACATGATTGTACTTTGAAAAATTTTTTTGGCTGTTTTGAAGCACAGATGGATTTGTGCAGATGAAGACATAATAAGGAAGGTTTCTGCCAGACAAATTTATCATATTAAAAGATGAGCTTATAAATACCAATACAGCAAGTAATTACAAACCTGCAAACAGGTATTTGTTAAAGCTGTTTGTGCCTCCAATGCAATGGTGTATAAACCTACTCTTTGACCACCAGAAAGAGCTGCACTGGGCCCAGAGATGCATGAAGACTTATTTTCAAAGTTGTGTTTACGGAGAGTTAAGGAACCCTAGATGGATAGATGCAAAATTGCAAAATTATCATTTTTTTCTGATTTTACTCTTTATAGGTATTTCTTTGAGTAAAATGAACATTGTTCTACTGACATGTCATGTTCCAAGCAAAAAAAAAATATTTATTTGCAGAAAATGAAAAATGGTCAAAATAACGAAAAAGATGCAGTGCTTTTAGACCTCAAATAATGCAAAGAAAACAAGTTCATATTCATTTAGAAACAACAATACTAATGTTTTAGCTCGGGAAGAGTTCAGAAATAAATATTTGGTGGAATAACCATGATTTTTAATCACAGCTTTCATACGTCTTGGCATGCTTTTGGGTGACCTTATGCCATTTCTGGTGCAAAACTTCAAGCTGTTCAGCTTTGTTTGATGACTTGGAACTATAAATCTTCCTCTTGATTACATTTCAGAGGTTTTCAGTAGGGTTCAGCTCTGGAAATTTGGTTGGCTATGACAGGGTCTTCATCAGGGTGTGTGGATGAAGGACAGGGTGGTGGTCATCCACACATTGATTGACTTTAAAAGTTTAGCTTTAAAAGTTACAGGGTTACACTGGGTCTGTTGGCCATAATTTCGTTTTTATAACATGCCACAGTTATATATGTGATGAAAAGGACAATAATGCCTTTTTGAATCCTTGACCTACCTGGGTGGAATGTAGCATTGTTCTGCTGGAAAAAAAAACAGTCCTCATAGTTAAGAAACATTGCCAGAGCAGAATTTTCAGCTAATTTTAAAATCCACACACTTTTGTATAGTTATGTTATGTTAAATAGTTTAATTCATAAATAAATTAAGTTTGCTCAGCAGTAGATTGGTGATCTGTTCTGGGTGTATTTGCCCAGCACCCGAGACATTCTCCCATAGATGGACATGACCCTCGTAGAGGATTAAGCAGAAGATAAATGTATAAATTAAGTTTTTAATATTATGATTTTAGTAAAATGTATTACGTTTACTTGATTGTCTGAGGAGTTTATCTTCAGTTTGATCAGCTGGACATTTAAACTGAGTAAAGGGATTTTTTTTTCAGATTGCAGCCATTCTTAGAAGAAGAAAAAAAGACTATTACAAAACAAGGTTGATCCCAGAGATAATGCAGTCCACATCTTTTCTGACTGCAAACGGAGGACTATACATTGCATTTTTCTGCATCCTTCGGTAAGAGCTCAATTACAACTTAATTTCCTATTCTTAATAGTAGTGATTCATGTTGTCTGTGAGCAATTGAACTGCTGCATTTATCAGTTGGGTAAAGTTCAGGGTCAGTATATTTACCAATAGGATTGCCTGGATTTGATCTCTGGTCTTATCAGGTTTTTATTTAGGTTTTACAGGTTACTTAGCAGCAGAATTAAACTTATTTTGCTCTGCAAGTTTGCAAAACCTTAGACAAAGCAAAAGTTTATAAAAGTCTATTGAAGTAGTGTGTGAATAGCGGAGCAGTAATGTCTGCTCAATGCTTAAACATTTTTTATTGTTCCCAGTACACTCCAGATTTCTCTTACAAAACATTTTGTATTTACTCCACTCCTATGACCTACATGGGTGGGCCAGAAGTATGGATACATTCTGAAAAAATGGAAGTGGTTACTGATATCACCTTACCGTTTGTGCCATATTAGTTCATGTGAGGAGGAAAACATTTGTGGCTGGGTGACTTCCATGGTGCAGATGGCGCAAAGCCGCCATTTTGGATTCAACTTTACTTTTTTCAATAGGAAGGGGGTCATGTGATACAGAGAATTGCACAAGAAAAACAATGGTGTGCTCATTTTTAATGTGGCTTTATACATTACAGAGTTTGTGACATGGTGCAGCTTCAGTAACTCAATAATGGATGTGCTCAAAGTTCTGCCCATTGTGTTGAATTGTCAACGGGATTCTCTTCTCACACTTTTGACACACCAAGAGCAATGCCAAGGAAAAAATGCTACCACAGGCCTCCTGTATCCTTGTTACAAGTGCCCCACATCCTGGATCTTCACGAAGTACACCATAGCCTTCAAATAGCTTCAGGGATTCGGTCTTTATAATTAGGTTTATTTCTCAGTATGACAAATGTAACATATTACCACAGTCCAATAGTGACCTTACTTTATTTAACCACATGAATTTCAATCTTGACCATAGATATATCAAAAAATTGCATATTACTTCACATTAATACTAGTAAATAAAATGAAATTTTTATTTAAACACAAATAACATTTAAACAAACACAAACCTCATTGACTGTATCAATTAACAGAGAGATTATATGCTTCCAACGTCTTGACATGCTGAAAAGAACACTAAACATTAATTTCTAACCTTGAAACCTTAGAAGCCTTAAAACTTGGGAAACCGAACATTCTTAATGTCTTTTAAGGGCTAGGAACCATAAAATTAAATTTAATTAAACTACTGCTTAGGTAGGCAGTAACAGATCCCATGTATTCTTAATAGGTTCCCAGGTCTTTTGAAGGAGAAATAGGCCCACAGCACCACCGATCCTCCCTCGTACTGTGGGCATGAGATGTTTTTCTGCATACTCCTCTTTGATCCAGACTCTTTTTTTTTCCCAAAAAGCTTTATCTTGTCTCATCTGACCAAAGCACATGGCCCCAGTTAAAATTTTAGTACCGCTTGGCAAACCCAACCCGTTTACGTTTATGACTATTACTCAGAAAAAGCATTCTCCGTGCATGCCTTCCAAACAGCTTGATGGCATGTAGATACTTTGATCCACTTAATATACTATGGTAGAATTTACAGAAATGATTCAAATACAGTTATTTCTAAGAAATTGTTATGGGTGCCAATAATTGTGGAACAGGAACAGGTAGGGAATTATATGGGAAATAATTCTTTGTCTGTATGTTTTCTTTTTTCTTTTTTTTCTACTTGAGTCAAACATTGCTCTTTTCTATTTTTTTGAAAGTAAAATTATGATTCTGCAAAAAAAAAAAGAATTTATTTTAAGGCTTTTAAGACATTTTAACTATCGGTGGCAATTATTATGAAGTATGTTGTATGTGCTCAAGGGACATCCTATTTTGCAATCATGAACATGATAATATCAGTGTCAGGTTTTTCTTTGTTGTGTTCTGTGAAATTAAGAAAAAAACTTAATACAGGCCAGTGAATTATCCTCCACACTAAAATCATCCAACTTGACATTTATGGATGCCACATTGTGCACAGAGGTCTAGTGCTGAAACAGAAAGGAGGCTAAATAAACCCCCATGTTAAAATAGATACTTTTTGTGGTGTAGCCTTAACAAGTAAATATTTTCAGGAGCTGCTAATTTCTATTGTGTTGAGTAAATGTGGTATATTTTGGGGCATGTATTGTTAATAATAATTAATTATATTCTTTCCGTTAATGTCTTCATCATATAGGAGGCTGTTAGGCCGTTTCTACTCCTGGTCTGCAGGGTTTGGAGCAGCACTGCCTGCGTCATACATTGCAATTCTGATTGAGCGCAAAAGCAGGTTGGCATGGCTTTTCTTTGTCTTTGTGCAAACTGCCAGTCAATAAATGTGCTCTTCTTTTGGTAGTTTGCGATCTCACTTACCAGTTACACACTTACCAGTCACTCAGTTGAATGTGTAGGATTTTTAAGTAGAAATGGAATAAAATCAATGAATCAATGTTTTTATATGCAAATAATTTCCTTCAACTGTAGAACTAGATTTTCCTTACTCAAGAATGAATTATTTATAACTACTTGAGAGTGGGTTGCCTCCAGGAGGCCACTGTGGCGCAGCAGTATCTTGTGAAAGGTAAATTGTTCTCTGTTGTTGAGAAAAATTATGCATCAAATCTATATACATTAAGGAAAATAAGTATTTGAACACCCTGCGACATGTGCAAGTTCTCCCACGTAAAAATCATGGAGCGGTCTGAAATTTTCATCTTAGGTGCATGTCCACTGTGAGAGACATAATCTATAAAAATCTGGAAATCACAATGCATAGTTTTTTTTTTAATTTATTTGTGTGTTACTGCTGCAAAAAGTATTTGAACACCTACCAATCCTCAAAAATTCTGGCCTCAAAGACCTGTTAGTCCGTCTATAAAAACTACACCTCCACTCCACTTATTCTAAATTAGAAGCACCTGTTTGAGGTCGTTAGCTGCATAAAGACTCCTGTCCACCCCACACCATCAGTAAGACTTCAACTACTAACATCGCTAAGACCAAAAAGCTGTCCAAAGACACCAGAGACAAAATTGTTGACCTCCACAAGGCTAGAAAGAGCTATGGGGCAATTGCCAAGCAGCTTGGTAAAAAATTATCAACTGTTGGGGGTGGAAGCATCATGCTTTGGGGGTGTTTTTCTGCACATGGGACAGGATGACTGCACTGTATGAAGGAGAGGATGACCGGGGCCTTGTATTACGAGATTTTGGGGAACAACCTCCTTGCCTTAGTTAGAGCATTGACGATGGGTTGTGGCTGGGTCTTCCAACATTACGATGACCAAAAGCACACAGCCAGGATAACCAAGGAGTGGCTCTGTAAGAAGGATTTCGAGGTTTTGGAGTGGCCTAGCTAGTCTCCAGACCGAAACCCTATAGAAAATCTTTGGAGAGAGCTCAAACTCTGTGTTACTCAGCGACAGCCCAGAAACCTGTCTGATCTGAAAAAGATCTGTGTGGAGGAATCAAAATCCCTGCTGCAGTGTGTGCAAACCTGGTGAAAAACTACAGGAAACGTTTGACCTCTGGAAAGGCTACTGTACCAAATATTAACATTGAATTTCACAGATATTAAAATGCTTATTTGCAGCAGTAACACACAAATAAATTATTTAAAAAATCATACATTGTGTTTTCCCATTATTTTATTTATTTTTTGTCACAGTGGACATGCGCCTGAGATGAAAATTTCATACCCATCTATGATTTCTAAGTGGGAGAACTTAGCAGGGTGTTCAAATACTTATTCTCCTCACTGTATTTTAGGTAAAGTGGTTGCAGTTTGCAACCTCACCACTAGTTGTCATTACATACAATATAATTCCACTTCTGCAAGTACAGTACAAAATGCAAAAGTGACCAAAACATCAGCCAGAAAGGATGGAACAGAGAAAAGGTCTGTGGTTACCACCTGCAGAAGCACTCCTGTATAGTGTGGTTGACTTGGAGTTACATTGTGTTGTTTAAGTGTTGTTGCCTTTATTTTAATTTTTTTAACAGTGTATATTGATGCCTGAAAGAAAAAAGAAAAACCTCATTTTGTTTCCAAAATACTTTCATTCAAGTAACAAACATAATTCCTTAACACCATTATGCATTTGTTATATATGTTATGTGTTTAGCTCCAGCCAACTTGGTTCTTAATAGTTTCCAAAAATCATGCCATCAACGAGTAAAATTATTATATTCTTTTGGATTGAAACATGACTAGACAGCACGGTGGCTTAGTGGTTAGCATGTTCTCCCCGTGTCTGTGTGGGTTTGTTCTGGGTTCTCTGGTTTCCTCCTTCAGTTCAAAGACATGGATTCAAGGTGAATTGAATGCTTTAAAGTGGCTCATATAGTGTGTGTCTGTGTGAGTGCGGGTGTCAAGCTTTTGAAACGTTCTCCTCTGGATGGGTGTGGAGAACCCCCTGCAACTCTAGTATACATTGTGCACAGTGCAGGCAACACAGCAGCTTTTGCATGATACTGTGGGTGTGGTTAGGGTGTTGGGCTGGGAATCAGAAGGTTGTGGGTTCGAATCCCAGGTCCACTGAAGTTATCAATGTGGGTCCTTGAGCAAGGCCCTTAAACCTGCTTGCTCCAGGGATTCTGTACATAACCCTGTGTTCTGGCCCCAACTATTGAGTGGGGTACTTGTTAGTCGCTTTGGATAAAAGCGTCTGCTAATTGACCAAATGTACTTATACATCTGAAGAGAAAACACACAGATTCTGGATGATAGACGGCTACAAATCACAAAACCTCCCTAAAAATGTCTATTTATTGTATGTTTTGAGTATCATTAGAAAAAAACCTGTTGTTATTTTAGCTAATGGTTGCACTCATTAAAGCCATCATTTCAATAAGTGCTACTATATAATTACAAACCTGTTAAAACTGAGCTTATTCTATCTTTATTCACTGACTGTAAGTGTGCTTATGTGTTTAGGAGCTCATGTGTGGGTGTGCATTTGAGTTCACATTATTTCCTATTTATGTAACCATATTGCACTGCAAATCCACTTCTGTTTAAAATAAAAAGGGATAATGAAATCAGGATAATTTAGCAGCAGTCCACCACAAAGTGCGACCTTTATTTGCTCACTCTGCTCTGTCCACTGGATCTTTTATAGTGAGATTCATCAGTAGTCCTAATGATGTCTGAATAGTAAAGCAATAAGGTTCAAACATGTGCATGTTATTGTAAACACCAATAGCAGTCCAATATGACAAACCAGATAATCACTTTTTTTGTATAAATAATATTACCACATGACAAACAAGCTACCATTTGTTGCAGCATATTTTTAGAAAACCAACAGACTCAGCATTCATAATATGCATGCTCTTGAGTCTGTGAATTTGAATAATTGAAGGCGGTGTGTTCAAAATAATAGCCACTTGAAGTTCAGTTAGTAAGTTCAATCATTCTGTGAGGAAACTGGTTTGAATCAGGTGGCCCCTATTTAAGGGTGAAGCCAGCACATAATGTACATGCATTTCTCCTTGAAAGCCTGAGAACTATGGGTCGCTCTAGACATTGTTTAGAAGAACAGCAAACTTTGATCAAAATGTTGTTTGGATAGGGTAAAACTTATAAAAGACGTTTGGACAATTATAGGCTTTTCAGCAAAAATGATCTCCAATGCTTTAAAATGGAAAGCAAAACCAGAGAGACATGGAAGAAAATACAAGACTACCATTGAATGGATTGAAGAATAACCAGAATGGCGAGGACTCAGCTCCAGTATGATCAAAGACAGTCTCGTTACTTGTGAGTACTGTGACAGTTAGAAGACACTTGTTTGAGGCTTATCTATTAGCAGTAAGTTCCTGCAAAGGCCCACTGTTAAAAAAAAAAACAAACAAAAAACAAATGTATCGAAGCAGATACAATTTGCCAAAGAACACATCAACTGGCCTAAAGAGAAATGGAAAAACATATTGTGGACTGATAAAAGTAAAATTATTCTTTTTGGGTCCAAGGGCCTCAGGCCCCCAAACTCTGAATCTCAGCCACGGTACACTATGAGGACAGTGAAGCATGGTCGTGCAAGCATCATAATATGGGCATGTTTCTCGTACTATGGTGCTGGGTCCATTTACCGCATACCAGGGATCAGTGACCAGTTTGCATTTATCACAATACTTGAACATGTTGCCTTACGCTAAAGAGGAAATGCCCTTGAAAAAAGTGTTTTAACAAGAAAACGACCCCAAACACACCGGTTAACGAGCAAAATATTGGTTCCAGTTCAACAAAATTGAGGTTATGGAGTGGCCAGCCCAATCCCTATAATCCTATATAAAACTTGGGTGACATCAAAGAAATGTAAATGAATTTTGGGATGTAGTCAAAGCATCCTGGGCTGGGTAACCAGTTGACAGATGACAAAAACTGGTTGACTCTATGCAACACAGTTGTAAAGCAGTTCTAAAAATCTGTGGTGATATTGGGTTAGTGATTCACAGGAATGCTAAATTCTATAAAATAAAAATTACAATGTACAAGACAAATGCAGACACTGCTATTTTTTTTAACAGCAGCCTAATGTTAATTTTTTTGTTATTTTCTGTGAAGTATTTAAAATTATATACATTTCTCTCCATGTTTTAATTTGAAAACCAGTATGTAATGTTCCAAATGCATAGAAATAAAAGCTACTATAAGTATTGTGTGCCTAAATACTTTTTTAAAACACACTGCTATTAATTTGCACACAAAATGTAAATTGCGTAAAAGAGGTGGTGTTTACGTCGTGCCGTTACACCTCTTTCCTGTGATTCACAATAATGCACAACCTCGAGTTCCTAATTGCGAGTTACAAACACTCTATAATAAAATAATACAGTAAGATTCATAAATGCATTTACTGAAAGCAAAAACTTAAGTAAAACGATCTTCCGTGACGTTATTTAGTCTGTTTTTTTAAACGGTTGTCTGGTTTCTCTATTAATTAAATACTTCCATTTAGTGGCCAAATTGCAGAATGCAGTGTATAAAAAAAAAATGGTAAAATAACGTGTTGTATAATCAATCATGCATTGATACAAATGTAACATGGTCAGAGGTGTGCATTTTTGTCAGTAATGTCACAGCTGGACGAATGGCTCGGCCAATCAGATTTAAGGACAGGAACTGTTTTATAATGATGTATCAACCTAAATTATTTCTAAGCAACTATGCTGTTATCAATTTTAAACCGAACTCTTAATTGGAAGCCTATATGTACCTCCACCAACACAATCATACTTTCATTATACATTTTGAATAGAAGCATCATCATTTGGTGTAAATCAAAAGGTGTAGAAAAAAAACTTTTGTGGGATATGGGCATCAAGAGGATCTTTCGATTACCCTTTATTAAATCATGTGTCAAGTAAAAATGTACAGTGCCCAACAAATTGAGCAGTTTTTCAGGTCGAGGGACAAACTTACTGTGCCTTTACAGTAGTCTACACAGACGCGGACAGACCCTTAAACCATGGGAGTCTAAACCACAGGGTTCCTATGGACTGGAATAAAACTGGCTGTTTTTAGTATTGTCTCTACACTTACATTTACATTTAGTCATTCAGCTGATGCCTTTATCCGAAGCGACTTACAAACGAGTTAACATCATAAGTCAGTCTCTGGGCTGGGATTCTTATTTTTAGAAACCACGATTGTCAATGCCCTAAGTCTCTTGTCATTGGGAAATGAAGACTAGAGACAGGAGTTCACAAGCTCAGAAGCTGGCTTTATGATTACACACTCAAAATGTACATTTGAGGTCTGTTGTGTCGGCAATGGATCCGTCATGATGTCGCATC
>JAOUQT010046580.1:0-10936 GCA_025769995.1 Xyliphius kryptos
GTAAGAACCGAGTACATCAGCATGTGATTACAGGTGACGGCGGTATTTAAGAGCTAACGGAAGTTCAGCACAGGTGGAATCAATACTCCGGTGATGAAGGGCGTGTCTGTAAGTGGGTGCGTTCCGCTGGCTCGTTAATGCTTGTTACATTAATGTTTAAATTCTTTTACACATATCATGTTGATTACTACCAATATATTGTTATCAATACAAGGCAATCCACTGAAAAAAATAACTTTTTTTTTTTTTATTTGTTATGAATGCTGTCAACCAGGTGTGAGTAGTCTGGTTCGTAGCTGCTGATGCCAATTCTCAAGTAGGCTTCCAAATAATAATCAGTAAGTTGGACTGATATCTGGACTGTATAGTTTTATATGGGAAAAGGCTGATTTACATAAGTAGGTTCATTCAGTTTTTATCTTTTGCTTAATCCTCTACTAGGGTTGTGGGGTGTTCCCCATGCCCATCCAGGTGAGAACATTTCAGCTACTTTGCAGATACACCCAGGAAAGGGTGTCATCTATTGCTGGGTACTCACTCAAAAATAGTTACGAAGACCATTTTTGGGCAATATAGAGCTGTCAGTTTACCTTAAATTCATGTTTTTGGACTGTGGGAATGAAACCCACATGGAGATGGTAAGAACAAAGAAACTCCACCTAGATTGGGATACCGGCACTGAGAGGCAAACATGCTAACCATTAAGCCATGTACCGCCCACATAAGTAGGTTGATCCACAAAATGCTGTTAGACTTGTGGCACATTTTCTTATGTTTTAATACTTTTCTTTAGCCAGCAAGTGCAAAACCTGCTCAAAAGAGTCCCTTGACTTCATTTGAATGTCCGTTTGCAAGACTAAAATTTAGTTTTTCAAAACAGATGGGTCCATGTGGACACAATTTTGGAAGCCAGCACATCGACTTTAGCTCTGTCATCCAATAAAAAATGCAATAATGTTGCAATCGGTTAAGCAATTTGAAATTTTGAACACAATGTTCAAAGTCTAATCACGTTCTGAATTTGTATAAGTGTTTGATACTGTACTGTAATAAAAGCACAGTTAACGGAGACAATTGCCCGTCCCCTGCATCTTTCATTCGTCAAAATTGTGGTGTGTTCCACAGCAATCCACCAACGGTCACTATGCCATCTACGTATTGGGCATACCTGGTGTAAACAAAACAAGCAGGACATTACATTTCATGTTTACACTAAGATTTTAAGTTCAACAATAATATGGCTTCTGTCTGCTAACACGCCGTTCTCATCTCATTCCTTACAGTTTTTATCTTGAATCGTAGGAAGTTGCAGGCTCTCGGAACAACGCAAGAATAATTATTAGAACATGGACACTAGTGTGACTAAAAATGTACTGAAATAATAATAGTAAAGTATATTTCATGCTTTTTTAAGCACAGAAAAGTGGATAGAATTAAGTGGTGTATTTTTATCTTATAACACAATAACATTGCATTTGTAGCATCAACATTTTTCAATGTTAATGGTATGAAGCCAGGTTTTAAATAATTTTCAGGTCAAAGCTCATTGACATTGATTTTGTGTTTCAATAATAAATGAATATCTTACATTTTTCAACTTTAACATCAATAGTAATCTTGTAAGATGCTGTATAACTTTTTCATAGCCTGTAGCTACTGATGTACCTCGCCTGTGATGCAAGTAAGTTGTACATTCGCATGTTTATTTTGTGAGCTAACAAATTGTCTGCCTGAAAACTCAAAGTGCTTGACAACAGACAATGAATTTTTTACAAAGACCCTGCAGTAGATGCACTTGACTTTGTGAATAGTGTATGAAAGGATATGCACACCACATCTGGGCCACTTATTTTAATGAATTCTTTGAATTAGACTACGAATAACAGACTATAAAAATAACCTGTTACTTTTAGAAGTGTCTTACGAAGTATTACATCATAGAGCTACATGTCACAATCAGTTTAGATTTTGAAAGTTCAATCGTTCTGGTTCTCATTACACTGGTGCCTCAGACGTACACTACTTTATATACACTTTTACTGTGCTACATTACAGTAACAGTTACAGTTTGATAAATATTTTATTTATGTTTTATTGATTATTAAAGCCGAATGTTTATAGTAACTATTTGGGATTTTACTTATTTTAACTAGCTGGTCAAAATGCAAATATCTGCCCCGCTTGAAATTTTTTTAGAAAGTTAATTACCCAACAAATTTTACTATTTAAAGCAACTTCATTATACCTTTGCTGCTAATTTGAAGCAGATTTTTCTTCAGACTGAGCTGGATCATGAACAAACACTGAGGAAGATGGGTGCGCTTGCTGTTGGTTGATTCCTCATTTTAAAATCCCATGCATTCTGTTACTAAACTTAATATTTTCGGGTGTTCTCGTATTACTCCTATTAAACTTAAGGCTTCCATATTAACGCATAATAATGTCGCCTGCAGAATTAAACTCAGCGTGGTGCTAATTCTCACTCTATATCGTTCACCACTGCTTAATGGTAGAACGATTTTCCCAACGGTGTCTGTAAAAATGTGTCACTTAGGATTTTTAAGAAAAATCCAAAAACATCTTTGACAAGCACTTGCTACGAAAAAAAAAAAAAACAGAAGCCAAATCAGAAAATGAGCCAGTTTGATGATGCAACTGTATAGCTGGTTTCTCCTTAACTACTGACTTGTTCTCTCATTTGTAAGTCGCTTTGGATAAAAACTTTGGCTAAATGACGAAATATAAATGCAATATCAAACCAAGGCCACTTTTAGTTTTATGTCTGGATGTCCTCCCTGTGCCTGTTCG
This sequence comes from Xyliphius kryptos, assembly GCA_025769995.1. Classification (NCBI taxonomy): domain Eukaryota; kingdom Metazoa; phylum Chordata; class Actinopteri; order Siluriformes; family Aspredinidae; genus Xyliphius; species Xyliphius kryptos. The sequence goes on from JAOUQT010046580.1 coordinate 2,809, forward strand.
AGATTTTCTTTAGGAGCTCCATTTTCCTTCCACATATTAAAGACATGCCAATAAGTGCCAATAACACAAAAACCAATGAAAAAATTCTTATATTGCAAGTACTTTTGATTTACTTGCATTTATTTACTATGTTTCAAAGTTTACTTTTAAAAGGAAGCCAGCTCAGCTAAACCTGTACAACATGGACCCTAAAAATCAATAATGAAATTTACTGGCAGCTCTTTCTATAATACAATCTGATCAGTTTCTTTGTTGTAACATCATGTACACTGGTGTGTAATCACAGTAAGGGTTGTCTCTTTTTTATTGGGCAGAAAGCTGATTTACAGAACCAGTAAAGATCAAAAAGAGCAAAAATCCGTAGTAGAACTTGGACCCATTTCTGTAATAAACATTATGCTCACTCCTTAACTAAATTAGTCATGATTCTGCTTGAAGATTCCGTTTATTCATAAAGTGAAATCCTCAAATGGTTGGGTAGCACATCAGCAATTAGAGGAATAGAAAGCCTCGAAGAAGTTAGAAAACCCTGGAGGGACTTGTTTAGAACACTGGAGTCATTTTTCTTTCACAGTATGAAGTGTTTTCCATCTTTAAATTCGTTCTGAGGGTTATTTATAGGTTTAAAGCGGCATTTGAGAGGTAGTGGGTTTTTTTTTTTCTTTTTCCAAAGACAGATTCATCTTTTCATGATATAAAAGTAAAACATACTGAGGAGCCATTTTCATTTTTGTAAATCTAATCTGTGTAGAGAATTTCAAGTATTCTGGTTGCTGTGGAACCAAAGAGTAGAGGAGCTGCGTAACGTTCAGGTCGCAGCTTAAAGTCGCATCCTCTGCTTGTGTTGAGGAAAACTTTTTTGTTTATTTGACTGCAAACTTTAAAAGGTTATCTAAATCTATGTGGTCTAGTGAACTGAAACAGACATTAATAGCCATCTTCTCAGAGGAATGCACACTAGCTGTGTGACGCTGTACTGGTGTAGGTGTCGGTAGGAAGAAATCCACCTGGGATATGAGTTACATGAGGCAGAAAACTGATCCTTATGAGTAAAACACACCAATGAATCTTTAATGAGTTCTCAGCCCTCCCTTTCTCTCCATTGTCCGGTTTATACTCTGCCTTAATACTGTACTGGAATCTGCAATCATATAGACGGAACTTGTAAAAACTGATCAGAATGTTGCAGAACTTCTATTACTGATGTTTAGTCCTGAGGGTGGAACAATGTGCATTTGCTTCTAGTAGGTGTTGTGTTGGTTGCAAAAGCCTGTTTTGTGTGAGGTTTTTTTTTTTTTTCACCTCTGAGAGGTCTGCCTCGGGCAAATGAAAAATAAATAAAGAGATATATAAAATACTAGAAAAAAACAGCACAGCAAGGAGTTCTTTACTAAATATAACAGAAATCAGGGATTTAGTGTACTGCAATATACTTGCTCCAGGCGCCGTGGCTCAGTGGTAAGAGCAGCACTGCTGGACAATATCAGTGTCTAAGAGCCTGAGTTTGAACCTGGGCTTTAAAAATTCTCTCTATAGAAGGAGATTTATCAATGGTTACTTCAATAATGTAAAAACTGGTCTCAGTGGTCTTTGACGGAGTGCACATGCTGAGAATAGAGCATTTAAACCTGCATTACGGGTTTTCAAATCAGCCTTTTTGATTAGTCTTAGTTTTTAAAATTTGTGTAATTTGTGTAAGATTTGTGTAATTCAAATGCAAATAGGTTCATTTTATTTTAGGGTTTTGATATTGTTTGTTATATTATGTTATACTTTGGGCATGGGGAAGATGCACCGTCATTCATTGCTCCACATGCCCTTCCAGGGGAAAACGATTTGGGCGCAGGGCAGATACACCCTCAGTCATTGCTCCACATGCCCTTCCAGAGGATAACGTTTTGGGCGCAGGGCAGATACACCCTCATACATACACATACTATATGAGGGCGATTTAGACAAGGGTCATTTAGATCAGACAATTTTCCTTAAATTAATATTTTCGTTTTATGGGTTTAAACCGGAGAATTCAGAAAAAATCCAGACACGGTGAGGACATGAAAACAACAACTAGATCAAGATTGCAGCGCTATGAGGTGAATGTGCTGTAATTACTATGCTAATTATTGAACTTGTAGCTTGCTTTTTTACCTATTGTTTATGGGTCCCATGTTGATTTTGTTGCACCCTTTTTATTTTCTCTGTGGTATTTATCCAAGGAGTGTTGTTTCTTGCTGATGCTGGAGGGTGAACTTAGGATACTAAAATTCCAAAAGCAGGAATCTGTAAGTGAACTTGTTTTATTCTGCGTGTCTACCCTCTGATGGACTGGTGGCATAGTCCGGTTATTATCCTGCATTTAGGATAACTAGAGTAGAAAATTCACTATTTCTTGTCGTTACAATTGGTCATTGCGTATTTAAACTCTTTGATACGTTTGTGTCTTCACCAGGCTTTTTAAGTTTCAATGTACCAGTTGTCAACCAATTCTTTTCAATGGCGACAAAAAGTCATAATTTTTGACATACTGTGTGAAATTCTTTTCAATTATTCAGTAATACTAAGGTTTTTTTTTTATATATAAAGTTAATGTAATTTAACCACCTGTCTACATATCCCTTAGTAATTCTTATTTTAGTATGTGCTCTGTGTTTCCTGCTTCACAGCCCCCTCAGTGTAGCTCAACCTGAGCTATCCAGCCCCCAACTGACTTCTAGGCTATGCTCTATTTGGAAAAAGTATTAAGTCTCCTTTTTTTCTCCATATTGATGTTTTAACTGGTGTGTTACACTGCAGCTGTTTTCTAATTTGCACAGGTCTTAAATGCAAGATGTCAAGTTTTGTACTGAATACCAAATCTCTATTTTTTATTATTATGAATTTTATATTCAGAGCACATTGGAGAATGGCAGATTCTCAGCTTTTCAAATTGGCATAATCGGGTCCCTTGGGCCGCATGCCATCAAAACACTTTGCTGATGACTCTCAGTAAACCCTTTAGATATACATACATAGCATGGTTTGGTTCCCTGCCAGTCTGCTCTTCTCACATTCTGTAAAACACATACTATTGATTAGTGAGCCTATTAAAAATGATCAGCTGGTGTATAAAAAAATATACATAATTTGGATGTTTAGAAGCAAAACTGTTTTAAATGTGGAATTAGGTTTACTGTACACGTTGCATTTATTTTAAAATGAGATCCTTTTCAGGTAGATAGATCACTGTAAATATAGAATTCTTGGTAAATGTATAGTCTCACAGTTTGTGCCGTATATGTTAATTTGGATGAATAAACTTGAGTGTTACTGCATAAATCTATTAATTTACAAGCTTTTAAATTTATATGTTTGCTGGCAGTTTGAAATCAAAATATTAAACCAGGTGTCGAAGGGAAAGAAAAAACAAGGTGCTTTAAATATCTCGGGATTCAATTTGTGATGTGGTTAGTCTGTTTTAATTAAAGTACATTTACAATTTTATTTTTTTATATGTATTATATTATTATACTCCGTCTGTAACACTATTGAAACTTTAAACTGTTTCATCAGCATAGACTCCACTACCTCAAAGTATGGGGTGGTATCTGCCACCAAAGTGCAGATTCTTTACTGAGTGTAAATTGCAAGGTTGGGTCTCCATGGATTGGACTTGTTTGTTCTACACATCCCACAGATGCTTGATCGGAATGAGATCTAAGGAATTTAAAGGCCAGTCAACAATTTAGCCCTCAAACTCACTCGGGTCCTTACACATGACCATTTTTCCTGCTTGTAACACACCGACGTTGGCTATAAAATGTTTACATGCTGCTTAGTATATGCCACCCACTACCCTGTGCTGTAATGAAAAGATAATCAGTGTTATTCACTTTACCGGTCAGTGGTCGTTATGTTACACTTGGTCGGTGTTTCTGCCAAACTCATGTTGGCTTGTTTATGTTCCTGATTTTATCACTATATTGTGTCTTTGACATTTAATTTGCTTTAAATGAACTGCTGACTCTAAAACCGTGAGCTGGTGAAAACTTAACATTGTTTTTTTGAAAATCAAGTTAATTCCTTACTCATTCATATTTCCACAATATGAACTAATGAATTTTGTTAAACTTAAATTAACACTTACCATTTCCTACTTTTATCATATTAGGCTTAATTTGAGCCATTTACACTGCTCCAAAAATAAAGGGAACACTTAAACAACACAATGTAACTCCAAGTCAAGCACACTTCTGTGAAATCAAGCTGTCTAGTTAGGAAGCAACACTGATTGTGAATCAGTTTCACTTGCTGTTGTGCGAATAGAACAGACAACAGGTAGAAATCAGAGGCACTTAGCAAGACCCCCCTATAAAGGAGTGCTTCTGCAGGTGGTCACTATGTTCTCATTTCATTCCACTATCTAATGAATAAAGATTTTTTTACTAAAATACACTGCTCAAAAAAATAAAGGAAACACTTAAACAACACAATGTAACTTCCAGACCTCTATGGGATAATAATTTTGATTTACATTTTGATAATTTTTGTTATTTTGTTCTCAATGCATTCTACTGTCTATGAAATAAAGATTTTTTAACTGAATATATCTAAATATCTAAATATATTCATTAAGATCTGGTGTGTTCTTTTAGTGTTCCCTTTATTTTTTTGAGCAGTTTATTTTCAACTGAAATATTTTATTCATTCAGATGTTATTTTAGTGTTCCCTTTATTTTTTTGAGCAGTGTATATTAAGACAGACTTGAAAGTACAAAATAATGGAGCATGGAAAAAGTTTATAAAGGCAGTTTTTAATCAATAAAACTTCTGTGAAGTTGTTCTTTTAAAGCTCCTGTGTTTATCACCGCATCTTAAATGTTACAGTGCACTCATAGCATTTTGGCTGTGCACACAAATTATCACAGTTACTGTATATCATTATATCCCTAAATGTGAGAGAGTAATGAGGAAGATGAAATGTCTGCTGCTGTGGGTAGATGATCATATTTCTTAATTCAACGCTTTCGGCAAAGTAATAATGTTGCCTGTAGAAATGGGACTGGGATCAAATTTAAATGTCTAAGTTGACATTCTACCTTTGGGCAGTATTTTAAACCTTCATGCTACAGTTCTAACCTGTCAATAACCTTTATCTCAGGGATTTAAATGTATTCCTAACAGGTTGGTATTGATTTCTCTCTAGTGGTATTTTGCAACTCCACAGCTACATTTCTTTTCGTTGCTCCATATCTTGTTTTTCTTTAAACATTTTTTATTTTTGAAATAAACTGATGAAATTTCATCAGCGCCAGAGTTTGGCCCAACAACATAAATCGTACGTTAATGGAAATATGGGATTACACTGTAATTGCTGCTTGTGTGGTATAACTAAATTTAATGTAACTAAATTTTATAGATTTGTCCTGATTAAATTTTCATTGTCTTGAATCTGATCCAAGTCATTTAATATTATCTGTAGATACTGAGTTCTGGTTGTAAATAAAAGAATAACTTGGTGCCATCTTCCTGGAACCAGTCCATGATTATACGACCCATGTGGCATGGCGCATTGTTCTGCTGAAAGTGCCTTTATGCATAGTCATCGTTAGTTCTGAGATGTGTGGTCAATCAGGTTTATCCTTTTATAGCTGCCATGAAAATTAGACCTGGGTTTAGTACATGGCTTAGAAAAGTATATAAAAAAAACATTTTCCATACCTTTACTTCCCATATAAACAGTGTATTGATTCATGCTTGCATCATTTTGATTTATACCTATTCAGTTTGTACACTTTTTGACCCAATGGATTCTTGGTAGGGGTGTTACGATACACTTTATTGTTTGCAAGCCGTTCAGTACAGGCCACACCGTTCGGTACGCACATTTGCACACAGACTACAATGGTATAAAATTTGGGGCGATCTAAAAAAAAAAAAAACAATGTGAAAATAAACTAGAGGCAAGCTTTACACCCGAGCCAAGTTGCACCTCATCTGTAAACAGTTATAAGCATGCTATAAGGGCGACCGTTAAACAATAAAGGAAAAACTTTGATACAGAATTTGATATAGCAAAAAAAAAATTTTTAAATCTGCAGAAAAGTGAAACTGTGACAAGTTATCCAGAATATGCTTTATATGCTGTAGTGGAGTCCCCTGGTTCCAAGAATTAGATGATTACATTCATGTAATCCCCCATTGTACCAAAGCGAACTGTGAGGAAGATGCCACATCTATTTTAAACTGTAGCACCCAACCTGTTCGTCAGAATTTATAACCCATCCGTGCTAAGAAACGGTGAGCTGTACATTTGAACCAGCATTGTTTTCGTCTGCACTTTGCTTGACATTGCACCATCTGCTCATCAGAGGCGTTCTTGGGATTCTTCTCTGACCTCTTTTTGTCATTAGGAATTCCAACCAGCATAACCCACTTGTAAATTAGTCCCGTCACGTTCATTGATTTATACAAAACGCTGTGTAAGTATTCCAAAAAATGTGGAGTGTACTGCAGGCATAGAGCAAAACCTTGTTTATCTGAAGCAGCGTTGTCAGTCCGCTTATCTCACGGAACAAAAAGTTTATATAGTACAATAGTAAAGATCCCATGCAACTGTTTTTGACCGTTTTTTTCTTTCTTTCTTTTTTTTTTAAAGCAGATAAATTAATGCCTAAGGATTAATATACTCCACACAAACAGAGCCAGTGGGATGTTTACTAATGTGTTGCTTTGAATCCCACTTGGGAGAAGATGCACACAAATAGAAGTCCTTGAATTTATTCGGAATTATTTTTTTTTCTAAATGAGCGAGACGGGGAGAGAATCTTGCACACTACCCCAAACATACAAGTGTAATGTGAGTTTCACCCATGTGTCAAATTAAAAGTAATAAATAGTGTTGGTCACTATTCAAACACTATGACCTACAACACAATTAACAATAAAGAAACCATAACATACGCCTTTCATCCAAAAAGACAGCTTGCATATGCTTTTTGTATCAATGTAAACTTATATTCCAGGTCTCTTTGAAAAGGTGTGTGGTTCAGTGATATTCTTTAGAGAAAAGAAGAAGCCATCTTCTTTTAGCTTCATCCTGTTATAGATGGCTTTTCCAGGATTTGCTGGTATTTTCAAGAATCCCTCCTTTCCTTCAGTATTGCCAAATGCCCCTGATGTCAACACGAGCCCAAAACAGGAAATATCCATGTCACCTTTCTTATAAACTATATTTTTCTGCAAAAATAGTTTTAACTTAAAACTATTTAATTTAATTTAATTGTCAAACTGTCCACAATAATAACAATTAATAGGTTTTAAAACAATATAACAGTCCATGAAATCTTTGTTACAGGTTTTAGTATAAAGGACACTTGAATTTCAAGTGTTAATTGTACTTGAAGCAAACTACCTTAAAGTGTTTAATGAGAAGGTAAAGATGTAAATTAAAAGTGCTGACTGACAATCTATTATCTCTTATTACATTCATGTAATACCTTGTTCAGAGCCTTCATGACAAGAGCTTACACATAATTGTCTAGCTTCAGAACACTGAAGGTGTCTACTGGTATTCTTTCATTTTTGGAGTTTGTAAGTCATTAGATATTGTTGTATTCCTTAAACGTTTAACTACAAACTGCCGTGCTTAGAATACAAATAGGGAAGCGACGTAATGAGCCATTTTTTAATGAAGTGTAACATTTACACAAATTAACTTGGGCACTATATTAAGTCATGGCTATACACTGAAATTACATACAGAAGCAAAAGCAAGTAGCTCACTAAAGCATTACAGTTATTAATACTGTTCTGTGGGCTGTCAAAACCATATTGAAAAACCAAAACAAAAGTAAAGAGAGCTGTTCTGCTGTGTGTCAAAAACCCTCCGTTTGACCGTTTTTAGCTTTGATGTCAGCAGCCATATCTTAAACATGCTGGCATTTTTTAAAACGTTAACAGATTATGAGCTTTTATTTTATACATGATCCAAACTTGTAGAATGATGGATAGATCATGATAGTCAAACTGGCAAGGGCAAGTCAATCAAATTCCAATAGCAGTAATTTAAGGTAACTAAGCAGTCACTCTTATGATCTTGCTGCAGAATGCACGGTTCTTCTTCTTGAACCATGGCAGGAAGTGCTGTATG
>JAOUQT010046599.1:0-10935 GCA_025769995.1 Xyliphius kryptos
CCCACGACCCTCATAGAAGAATAAGCGGAAGATAATGCATGAATAAATGAAAAAGCTGCCTTTCCCCTTTCCACGTTTACATTTAGTCATTAAGCAGATGCTTTTATCCAAAGCAACTTACAAATGAGAGAAGCCTGGTACACTGTAGTATAATCAAACCTGATCATAATCCAATCTGGCTGCCTTTTTGAAGCAAGTGCCTGTGGAAGAGATGTGTTTTAAGAAGTTAGGAAATTCATTATACTATTTAGCAGTGGCCATAATATGGAGTGAGAATTAACACCTCGTGATGTGGAATTACCAGAAGACAGTCATCACTAGAGTGCAGTGAATGAGTTGGAAAGTAATAAGGAAAGATGGATTGAAGGTACGAGGAGGCAGATGCAGAGTTTGTACTCTGGGCCAGAGTTATTACCTTGTACTGAATGCGAGCAGCTACAGGGAGCCAATGGAGAGAGGGGAGTAATGGAGTGACATGAGTTCACTTAAACACACGTCAGGCTGCAGAGTTTTAAACCAACTGTAAAGGTTGGAAACAGTCGGTTGGAAAGATTGTGGCGTCATCAATTTGACAGGTCAAATTGGCAGATTCCCAGCCTGTATCACCTGTTGAGAGAAAGTGGATTGTTTGCGGCACCGATTTGTTACTGTTTTTGGCATGTCCCGGCTCGTCTGGGCGTCATTGTGGGATTGAGTCATTGTGACCTCCATTGTGGGGTATTAGGCTCACCGCAGATCATGCACTCTGACCCGAGCACTGGCATTCTGACCCAAGCACTCTTTCACCTGTACACAAGGCAAGACCGACACAATGGGTACAGCCCTGTGGTGGATAACATATTTTGGAAAACCACTCTATGTTTCCGTGGCCCTGGGACAGGTGGAGAACATACTTAGAGCAGTGGGTTAAGACTTCATGGACCTTGGCAGGAACTGGACTATGAACTGCTCAACACCAGCTTTCCAACCTCTGCCGTGATACACTTCTGCAGATAGTAGTTGCAGCTGCAGAACCTGCTGGCAGAACCAGCATGGTCAAAAATCCTTGTTCTGTAATTAGCTAAGCAGGTAAACATATCATGATAAAAAATGACAGATCTATACAAAATTTACAGGCCCAAAATAAACATTTGGACATCCTGCATGGCCGGTGTTTAGGAGCACCAGGCAACCTTTTAATTTTTTTGGGCATTATTGTCAGCTGTTTATTAAATCTTGCATGCACTGCATTTTTGAGGTCTGTTCACAGAATTGTGATGACATTTAATTGGCGGTCTGTGAATATTGTGACAAAACTTTAATCTTGCACCTCTTATGGATTTTGAGCAGTTTTTTGGATTATTATCCTGCTGAAGAATTAATTCATTCATTTATTATCTTCCACTTAATCCTGTACTAGGGTGGCGGTGGGGTTCCCCATGCCCATCCAGGGGAGAACATTTCGGGCACTGGGTAGATACACCCAGGACAAGGCACCAATCCATCGCTGGGCACACTTACTCACACAGCCACACACACACACACACACACACACACACACACACACACACACACACACACTATTTGGGGCAATTTAACTTAAATCCATGTTTGTGGAATGTGGAAGGAAACCGGAGAACCCGGAGGAAACCCACACAGACACGGAGGAACATGGAAACTCCACCCAGATTGGGATTCCAGTTGAATGTGCGAACCACTAAGCCACTGTGCCGACCCCGCTGAAGAATCAAAATGAGAATCGTTTTTTTTTTTTTTTAGATTTTTTTCTGACACAGGATTTTATAGTTAGGAAACAAGGGGATATTTATTTAAAATTATATTAAGTTGTGTCACACTCCTGTCAAAACATAAAATAACACTATTTATGTGATTATGCACTTATATCTCTGTAGGTGAAATGGGGATTTTAGTTTGTTACATACCGGGACACTCTTTCTCTCTCGGAGTCCTGCATTTCTTTCAAATCTTTGCACAAGATACATGGACATTTAGCATCGCCTGACACGCTTCCCTGGCCTCTCGTTCACAAATATGTGCACGCTTGCGCCAGATTTAATTTGTTATTATGATTTGAAACCAACATCCCCTTCTGGAGGAAGGGAATTAGCTATTTCTACTGGCACAGATTGTAGGCTAGGTATGAAAGTTTCCCGAAATGTTAACGGACCTGTAAGCCAAACACACACACAAACCTGTGCGAAACATAGAGCTCAGAGCTCTACCTTTATTGCTCTGTCCACTAGTCAGGTTCTGCTGCTTTCCATTTAGTAACTTGTCGATTTGGTAAAGCACGAGCTTCATGCTCACTGTACACATAAGCCACTGTGCCATTGTGGACCACACAAGCCTAATTGGGGAACCCAGAACCTACAACCTGCCCTCAGTAGTTCTCAGTCTGTGCTGCAGCCTGTTTATTCTGTACTTTTAAGTCCATATTTGCCTGATGGCTTGCTGCTTTGACCGTGAAGCACATTGCAATTATAAAATTAATCTTACCATGAACAGACTTATGAGCCTTACCTAAGCCTTTTTAAATACCTCTACAAGACACACAAACAATTAACACCGAAATGTCCCGAATTAAAAACCATCACAATTATTCAGCCTTTAAGCATTCTTATAGGCCTAACCTGTTAATTAAGGTCTGAGATTTTGGTAAATCAGAGAGCGAAAATCTTTTGGATGCCTACATTTTTAAAAATGCTTATTTCTAATGTAATAACATTAAAATTGTATGCAACTAAATTTTCATATGTAATTGGATTTTTTTTTTTTTTCATGGAAACTAACATTTTTACCTCAGTGCACTGACTATTAAACACTAATATATTACATCTTGTCCACATACTTGTAGTATCTGCCATACTTTTGTTGCAGAGTAGATTGCCTTGACTGTATAATAGCTTCTCTTTACAAAACAGCATAAAACGTAGTGCGATTTTTGTGTGACTATCAAATTTACTAAACTATAAAAACAAATGTTGTTGGGTTATAATGCAGCTTAATTGAAATATCTAGTTAATCTTGTAATTGCAAAAGTAAAAAATGGTCTATTTTAATTCCCTGTCAAAAATGGTAATATTGGACAATGAAACTAAAACACCTGTCATTTTAGTGTGGGAGGTTTCATGGCTAAATTGGAGGAGCAGCCTGGTGGCCAATCTTCATTAATTACACGTTGCACCAGTAAGAGCAGTGTGTGATGGACCAATTAGCAGGGTAAGAGCACAGTGTTGCTCAATATATTGCAATGCACACAACATTATGGGTGACATTCCAGAGTTCAAAAGATTGGTTTGATGAATATGGAAGTGAAGTTGAACATCTCCCATGGCCTGCACAGTCACCAGATCTAAATACCACGTTGGAAGCGAGGAGCGAGTCAGGAAACGTTTTCCTCCACCAGAATCATGTAGTGACCTGGCAACTATCCTGCAAGAAGAATGACTTAAAATCCCTCTGACCACTGTGCAGGACTTGTATGTCATTCCCATGATGAATTGATGCTGTATTGGCCAGGAGCCCACACACCATACTAGTAAAAATTGTGGTCTAAAACCAGGTGTTTGTTTCATTGTCCAGTCCTGTAGCTGCTGAATCTAACCAACGTTCTGTTAGCCCTAGCCACACCTCCAGTTCACAGTGATCTCTTTTATCTCTTTGTATTTATTCAGACTTGATGTAGATGTGTGAGTAATGCACAGCTATAAAATACACAAAGAGCACTGACCGCACTAAAAATCTAATGCTAATAACTACATGAATGAACTGCAGGAAATTAATCAGATGTGGGGGGTCAACAGCTGTGGAATTTTCGCTAAAAGACAAGGGCATGTTCTAAATGGATTATCTTATTACCAATGCTGATCTAGGTAGAGAGGCCAGAAATTCAGAATTGATCTGACTTTGTGATTTAGTTTTTGATGTGTTGCTGTACATATAAAAGTGTTTTTGTGTTAGCATATCAAAGTCTTTTTTGTGCATACAGATCAATAGTCCCAGACACGTGTTAATTTAAATATCTCTTTCACACAATATTGTTTACTTAATCTGATGCATTTTGTGGATGCTACAGATTCATGTTAACGTTACCATTTTAAATCTCGTGTATTTTAACTTTTACCAAATCTAGTGATTTTCAAGCAGGTCCTGAAATTCTGTTGCCCACAAATTTTTACAAAAATTTCAGTTGAATTAAAGGATTTCCAAAAACTATAAATTATGTTGCAGTGGATTTAGTCCAACATACCAGTCAGGTGTGAGTAGAAACTCAGAAATGTGTAACAAAATTGTGAAGTATTAAAAAAATTTGAATGTAAGAAAGGCAGATTAAAAAATTGAGACTGTTTTTCTTTGTCACGGCCTGTTTAGGAGCTTTTCTGGAGGGATATCTGGAATCTCGAAAATAAAATGTTACCGTTCCTTACCCTGGTTTTCTGAGATCATCGAGTGGAGAGATCCACCTATGGGACGCTTGGTTCATCGAAGCATCCAATTGCACCAAGTCTGTCTTGACAGCCAGGAATATGCATCCAATGCTTGGCGGCCGTTTCCCAGTATACATACTGGACAATAAAACACCTGGTTTTAGACCACAATAATTTTTTGTATGGTGTAGGGCCTCCTTTTGCGGCCAATACTGTGACAATTCGTCTTGGGAATGACATATACAAGTCCTGCACAGTGGTCAGAGGTTTTTTAAGCCATTCTTCATGCAGGATAGTGGCCAGGTCACTACGTGATGCTGGTGTTGGAAAACGTTTCTTGACTCGCTCCTCCAAAACACCCCAAACTAAAATGACAGGTGTTTCAGTTTCATTGTCCAACCCCTGTATATTAAATGTGTGTTCCTCCTCAGTGACCATAAACCGGTTCTCATGCCACTAGCAGGGCGCACTATGTGGATCTTTCCACTTGTTGATATCAGAGAACCGACGTTACGAACAGTTACCTTTTCATTTTAATTTTTCCTCTCGTTTTAAGATCCACCTTTGTGACATCTGGATAACCTCCCAATTGTGCTGCATACGGTCACGCTCATGTTGCCAGAAAGTACGGTTCCCCCTGTTAGGGTTGGTGCTGGACACATCCTAATAAATTAGTGTGGGTTATTTCTTGGAAAGTACAGACTGTACAGTCTTAAGCAAGTTGTTTTATTGAAATGACGACATTTTAATATTGTGGTAGTAGTTTACACGGTTATAGTTTGGAGCAAAGTCTGACTATTATTTTGCAGAGCAGTGCACGCTTAGGGAGAGGTCACCCCTGAAGAACTGTAAGATGCCGACAATTTAATATTTTTTCATTAAATCCAAACATATTAACACTGTGTTCAAAGCAAAAGTTAGCTTCACAAAACTAAGCTGTTGTTTTTGTTTTTGGCTACAGGATTTTTAAAAAGTTAAAATAATACTTTTAATTGTTTAATGTTTGAAGTCAACAAATATATATACTTAAAGAAAGATATTTTAATGTTTATATGTTACTAAAAGGCTTTATGATCCACCTTTGGATGATGATTTTCTATGGGCACTGCAAAATGTTGCTGGTAAAGTTCTTATGTTTTAGTGTTGTGCTCGTGCAGCAATGGCAGGACATTATTGCCCTTGACTTAATGTGGATATGTAGAGGTCAGATGGAGAACATGCCTGTAGGACAGATTATAAATTAATACCCTGGTTATATAAACACATCTCCTGGAGTGCAGCTTGAACAAAGTCATGAGTAAACCATAGGGGCCTCTAAGTATGACAGCTCTGTTTGTGCAAATAATGTTTTGTGTTTGTTTATACATCAACTATAATAAGCACTTGTGCTATTATCTTATATGTGTGTGTGCGCTCCCTATACAAATCCATACTTGACATATTTACTTTTCAGAACCATACAGAGGTTTATATACTCTTCACAGCCATCAAGAAGCAGCTCAAAATCTCTGACCATCTCTGTGTGTTTCAAGCATCACCACCAGTGATTGCTGGCCAGTAGTGATTAGTGCTATTGTGTGCAGTGGAAACTTATATTTAGGTGATTATATTTGAATGGCATCACAACACTGGCCATAGCCAGTCCAAGAAGGATCTAGTTTGTGTGCCTGTGTGTTTGAACTAATAATAAAATGGTTTACAATAGGATTTGAAAACATTTTACATATTTATTACTTCCAATGTTTTTGAACTCTAATAGATAACACAACTTTTAAAATTTTATTTTCCTGTGATGTTGCTCTTTAAACTATACAATAGTAATGTTAAGTTAATCATGTTTTTTCTGCCTTACTTAACCTTGAGCACTACCCTGTTTTTTCTTTAGCTTACAGCTGTCAAAAAATATTTTTTGAAAAGATTAAGTGGAAGCTTCGTTAATAATGCAGATGTAGTTTATTGTACATGGCTCTGCCCCTACAGCACACTACATTGTTTCTGTTAAATACATTGCTTAGCAAAAATGAGTACACCTAAACAGATTTCTCAGAAAAAAACAAAAACAAAAAAAATCATTATTTTCATTTTGGAAGTGTTTGCTGTGGTATACTATACTACAAAATACTGTTACAATTGTGGACCATTAACTGAACTTGAATTTGTTAATTTGCACACACAAAAAAAACAAAAACAAATTTTTCTTACAAATTCATTCAATACCATTTCGCAAGAATTAATATAAAAGTCTTGGAAGCCAAGCTGGTTAACATTCCGAAAATTATAAGTAACAAGAATTTCCAATTTAACAAAATACTGTATCATTGATCAAAGATGAAACTGCATCTGTCTCATGGAGACGATCAGGCTGTCCATGCAAACAGAAGTGGTTAAAAAATGCCATATACCTCAGTTAGCTAAACAAGTAGAAAGCCAAACTGGGGTTACTCATGTCCTATGACCCAATACAGAATACACTGCAATAAAATAAGTGTCATCTATTAAGAAAGTCACTTCTAAATCCAATAACAAAAAAAGTGTATACATGTGGAGAAAAATGCATGAGGCTGGAAATCTATACTCTGGAGTGATGACACCAAGATAAATGTTAATGGAACTGATGGCTTCCAAACTGCATGGTGTCACAAAGGTAAGGAGTACTAAGAAAAATGCATAGTGCCTGCAGTGAAACAAGGTGGTAGTGGCAGAAGCTGCATTTTATTGATGCCACAGTAAAGATGCCACCATAAATTTGTGCCCTTGGTTGTCGTTCACATTTCCCAAATGACAACGATCCAAAGCACACAGGCTCCTGTTGCATTTCTGAAGAAAAACTAGCATGTCTGATATGTACCCAAACAAACACAGTTGGGGAATTCTCAAAATGGAGTTAAGCAACATTTTCCATTTATCTAGTCTCTAAAAAGAGTTATTTTTTTAAAATAAAAAATAAAATGAAACAAAATTTTACAAATGTGTAGCCAACTTGTTCATTCCGTAGGTCATACAGATTACTTAGATGTAGTAGAATGTTCTGTTAGGTATATTAATTTTGACATCCGACTAATTTGGATAAATAGTAGGCTTGGTAATCAGCCTTAATGTCATGTAAAAGGTTAAATAAATGTTGTAAAAAACTCACGTGTTTCCAATATTTTGGAAATTGTTTTAGTGCAATATGATATATTTTAGGGTTGCACAGTGGTGTAGTGGTTAACACACCTGCCTTTAGGCGCTGGGGACCCAGTTTCTATGGTCTGCATAGGTTTTCTCCAGGTTTTAATTTTTTTCCAGGTTTCCCCACTGTCCATAAATATGGATTTAAGGTGAATTAGCTGCTTTGCTCTGAATTGCTTGTATCTAAATTGTTACAATACGTTGTGTATGTGTCTGTGTTGGTGAGTGTGTGCCCAGGGATAGATTAGCTTTTTGTGCTTGATGTATCTGCTCATTGCCTGAAATATTCTTCCCTGGATGGGCATGGAACCCAGTTGTGGTTAAGTGCTTAAATTGAAAGATAATGAGATGAGATATGTAAGATGTAAACAATTTATTCTTCCTATCTCTCAGGTGATGGAACTCAAAGGTCAGATGATTCACTTGCCTGAGTCACATTCCATAATGTTCCTCGGTTCACCAAGAGTTGATCGGCTGGAGGAGTTAATGGGACGTGGCCTTCATCTGTCAGACATCCCTATACATGATGCAACTCGTGATGTCATTCTGGTGGGTGTTGCCAATATTAACCAGTTTACTCAACTGCCTGTACCCACATACTTATTTTTTACTTCTAACAAACCCACCTGTAGCCGTCTAACTGCCCACTTAAGCACTACCTGCTCTTTTATGCTCGTACCTGTTAGGCTTCTCAATAAAGATTAATCGTGAAAATGTACTTTATTTACATTATCAAAATGTGACAATTTATGCCTCTATTATACATTTTTTTTTATAGTTTCTTATAATTAAGGCCACCAGTCGCACACTGCACTGTCCTTACATAATAAATCTCCACTAGGGACTGGCAGGATTAGCTCTGTAGAGCTCTTTCTTATTTAATACTTTTGTGTCAGCCAGCTGGCTATATTTTTTTCCAACATTTGGCCATGAGGTCTCAAAGCCCACCTAAATTTTTGTTTGGTTTGGTCCCTCTGCTATCTACCCATTCCAGAAAGGCTACACAGATGTCTTTCTTCTCGAGTACAGTTTGGCGAGTTTTCCTCTAGCCTGGTCCTTTTAATGGCATCTACCTCATGCCTGTAAGGAAACTAAAGGAATGCATGCAATATTTGGGCTTTGGAACTGGACCTGAGTCGAATGACCCTGAGGGATTTATTCCATCTTTTATGGCTGCTCGGTCAAGCCTTATGGGGGACTCGATGTTTTTTTTTCTTTTGCTTAATACATTTATATTGTTCCTTTGTGCCCTACATCATCTTTATTATGGTTTGTCTCAGGCCTCTAGTGTTAAGCATTTTTAATTTTAGATCCTGCCCTATTTAAGCCCTTTGTCACCTTTACAGTTCCTTTAAATATGTTTTATCTTTACTAACATTTTACAAACAACTTATTATTTTCTTATAACCTACCCCTCATATAGCCGTTTGGGTTTTAATTACTTTTGTTTTCAGATGGTGGCTTGTAGAAGCATATGCTTGGTACAACGATTTATGAGCCAGGGATTTTATAATGCTGGAAAATAAGATTAGGTTGACAGTTTCTCATTACAATTGGTGACATGCCTCTAGGCCTCATTTGCTAATTAAAGTCTGAGACTAGAAAAAAAAACCTGTGCTGCTGCAACCTTTAGGTTATTTTTGATGATTAATTTTTTTAATACATTTTAATGATTAAACACATAGGGATTGAGATTGTGTTCCAGATTTATACATTTTAGTTTTCATAAAGTTAAATAAAAGATGACATATATTCAAGAGTACTAAAACTTTTACATAAGACTGTATACCCCAATGTACTTGAAATGCCACTTGCCCACCACCAATCGACCTGTCCTTAGCTACTGACTTGTAAATGTCAAATACGATTGCCAGTAATTTATAGTCATTTATAGCATGTGTATACATTTAAGATACCAGTATGAATCTATAATGTGTGTATTTAGGTGGGAGAGCAGGCAAAGGCTCAGGATGGATTGAAAAAGCGTATGGATAAGCTGAAGGCAACTCTAGAGCGTACACACCGTGCACTGGAGGAAGAGAAGCGCCGTACTGTTGAGCTGCTTTACTCTATATTCCCTGGACATGTGGCTCAGAGACTCTGGCAGGGTCTTCCCGTTCAGGCAAAGAAGTTCGATGATGTCACCATGCTGTTCTCTGACATTGTGGGCTTCACAGCAGTGTGTGAACACTGTACACCCATGCAGGTTATCAGCATGCTGAATGAGCTGTACACTCGCTTCGACTACCAATGTGGCGTACTTGATGTCTACAAGGTGTATACACTAGTTAAACATATTGTTTACATGCACAATTAAAATGCACACATTTACGTGCACAATCCATGCACACAGCTTTAGTCATTTTTATTTATTTCTGAAACGTAAAGGTAGCTGTGTTTACATTACATTGCTTTTGCATTATTTTTTTTTTTTTTACAGATTGAGACAATCGGGGATGCGTACTGTGTGGCAGCAGGTCTTCATAGGAAGTGTGTGTGCCATGCTCGACCAATCGCACTGATGGCACTAAAAATGATGGAGCTCTCGGAGGAAGTTCTTACTCCTGATGGCAAACCAATAAAGGTGAGCTTCTGCATGGGATCATGTCAAAGCTGTTCATGGAGTAGTGTGTGTATGTGTATATGAATATCATTATACTGTGCATCAGTGTACCCACTTTTACCTTACAAAAGGTAAAACTACATGTAATAAGGAACAATTGAAATGAATGTAGATAGTCAAAAAAAAAAGAAATGAAATGAGTACGGATAAGAGAAACACGCAGAAAGCTGTAAGACAGCAATGCAGTGACTGAGCTGGTAGTATTATTTTCATACTCAGTTCCATTAGAACAGTTCTCTGAACAGTGTTGGACTGCAGGCTTTCAGTCAGTGAATGCCAGGCTGTACCTGCAGGTTTCATTGGTTTTGAAGCAGGCGAGAGGATTCTATTCAGTTGTATTAGTATTCAAGGTTCTGTTTGAATTCTCTGCAGTGTTTCCAGGTTTATGCCTGAAACTTACTAGGCTTGTTGTCATGGTTATGGTCTGCACAAAGACAGACAGCTGCCAATCATAATCATTTTGTTTCTCCTGTTCTAAATCTCACCCAAACCATCATCTATCTATGTGTGCAAGTGTGTGTGTGTGTGTGTTGATGTGACGACAGCACCGACCCTGGCTCTCTCCTGCCTATGTTGCTATGGTAATGGGGGTGCATAAGGGGTTCTGGCATTCTGTGGTTGGTTAGAAGAACTGCTGAAGTAGAGCGTGAGGAGAAGCACATACATGTGTGGGGACACCACACACACACACACACACACACACACACAGTGTAT
>JAOUQT010046607.1:0-10935 GCA_025769995.1 Xyliphius kryptos
TCCACTGAAGTTACCAAAGTGGGTCCTTGAGCAAGACCCTCAACCCTCATTGCTCCAGGGTCCTGTTTCAACCCTGTCTTCTAACCCCAACTAAATTGGGATCCTTGTTAGTCGCTTTGGATAAAAGCGTCTGCTAAATAACTAAAATTTTTTTAGAGCAGTGCCACCTGAGTTATGGGATTTGGGTTGTAGGGGACATGTGCACATCATCCAATGCATTAATCGAGTGTCTTTATTTTCATACGTTAGGTCCCATGCAGCCAAATCCGTGATACGCATATCATCCATCATGCCGTGCCTCTTGACGAGGTTCTTTTTTTTCTCAGTTTGATGTTTATAACAGAAACTCCTCTGCATTATATAATATAATTCTATATTTATATGAGCCAGGACTTTGGAGATCCTGAGGGACGATGGAATCAGATTAGCTCAACACACACTAAAACTTTAACCCCACAGCGGCAGACTTCTGATAACTGAACACGCACAATCATATCTGCCAATCACATTAAAGCCCCAATCTGCAGCGGAAGGATGACTCGGCAGTATTTCAAAATCTCCCGCTGTCAGCACATGCACACACTCTCGGACACACGCAGGGACACACACAGACACAAGAGCAGGAATACGATCAAAGAGCACTCGCACACGTCACCACTGCAGTCCCCACCGATCCAGTTTAGCCAATCACGGATGCCGATCCTCCCCGCCGTAACCCGATTGGCCCGGTAGCTTTATCAGATCCAACAGTATTGGTTCTTATTTCACTTTTGGCACATGTAGTCCAGCTGTACTGTATGAGTCCCGTTTAACTGGGTCAAGGTGACCTACACATCACAAACACTGAAACAATGACAGCAAATCTTGTGTGTGTGTGTGTGTGTGTGTGTGTGTGTGAGTGTGTCAGAGAGAAAAGGAACACCGTCCACTTTAAAGCTTTTAAATCTAACAGTCTCAAGCCTTCTTGAGTTCCACTCCTCCAACGTCCATGTTGCCCCCCATGTGACTCTCGTGTGATTTCTCAAGTATTAATTTACCACTCCTTTAATTAATTAAAAAAAATACTAATGTTATGAACAAATAAAGACAATCAGCTGTGAGAATCCACACACACGCGAGAAATCAAGCCAAAAACACAAAACATTACATCATCTCCTGGGCTGCATCTATTCTTTGGATGAGTGGATAAGCAATAAATCACAGCAGAAGTCCGGCTCAACTCTATAGTTATACAGCCTACGCAGCATGAATCACTCCAGACCTCCTTAATCTACTTCCACTTAATTCATCTGCTTTAACTCCCCGTGATTTCTTATTTAATTCATTTTAATATATTTCTATATGAAAATAATTATTAATAATTATTATAAAAATCTCATCTCATTATCTTCCTCTAGGATCACGGCAGGGGTTCTCCAAGCCCATCCAGGGGAGAAGGTTTTGTGAGTTGGCTTGTACACCCAGGATAGGGCACCAATCCATCGCTGGGCACTCACACAGATTAAATAGTAACTGCGCCAATCATGCTGAGACACTAGGAGGAGCCCCTGTCTTACTCTAGCTGCTTAGGATGAGCACCGCCTGAGGGGCTGTTGCAAAAGCCCTTTGGTTCGGCCAGAGGCACACCGCCTGCTTTTCCATTAAAAGGAAAGCGACATGACTTACGGCGCTTTTACCTTAAATTGGTGTGGTAGCTTAGTGATGGAACTAACTATCTAAACTAATGATCTTAAGTTTGGCAGTTCGAATCGCAAGTCCAACTCCCCACCAGGCGCTTAACCCTCACTGCTCCAGGGGTTCTGTATGGTGACTAATGTGGTATGACCAGACGTAACGAATTGGGATGCTTGCCTACGTGTCTGCAATGATTAATGAATTGATATTCTGAGCAGCCTGAGTCCCTTAAACAAAGCAAGAAATGAAAATGCACAAAGAACATGAGCTCCAAGCTCAGCCAACAACGCTAATGCTAAGCTGCATGCTACAGTTGCAAAAGAGGCGTCAAAATTCGCGCACAAGGGAGACGGTGATCTATTTTGCCTACTGTACTCACAGTACACACAGAGGAATTTGTCCTCCACATTTAACCCATCCGTGCAGAAACACACACATATACACACACAGAGTGAAGTAAGTACACACGCCCGGAGCAGTTGGCAAACCTGTACACAGTGCCTAGGGAGCAGCTGGGGTCAACTGCCGTGCCCGAGGGCACTTCAGCCATAGTACCGGGAATCGAACCAGGAACATTCAGGTCACAGGACTGGTTCCTTAACCACAAACCAAAGACCACCCCAGTAATTGACTGCAGGTCAACCACAACTCATCATGCGGGAAAGCAGCGCTCATGTTACAGAAAGCAAATGAATCAATTGAAACAAAGATTCCTAAGCAACACCAGCAACAGGAAGCACCAATTTTACAAATGTTACCATACAGGATGGCGGTATGCTAATGCTAACTGTAAACTGCCTTAAATTTGAGCAGAATCTTTCGTATTTATCTTACTGTTTTGGCACCCCACATCACATTAGTGTATACCATAGGTCGGCATTAGGCGGCCCACGGGCCAGAAATGGCCCGCAAGCATGACACATCAGGCCCGTTACCTTGTTTGAACTATAATACTATAATTTTTATGCGTTTGGGCCGAGTATCCACATGACAATGTGGTTTTACATCACCAAAAACCATCATTTATGAAAACTCCATTTATGTTTTTGTGAAAACGGCGTCCTGAACGTCACTGTCTGCGACAAATAATGCGACGAAGACGTCCCACATGCGACTGTTATTGATTTTGCGTGTAAAGAAAATGAACGCTAGCAAAGACGTCACGATTCTTATATTCAATCAGCCGATTTTTGCTCGTTTCTTTTTACAAACCAAATTGTTACAATGCATTGTGGGGCACAGGAGAAGGAGAACTTGGGTGTTTGTTTTGAGGGATTCTGATTGGCTGACATTTAGCTACATGTTAGACCGACACCGCTTTGCCGTGTTTACATCACTCAGTGGCTTATTTGTGCGGGTTCATGTGGATAAAAACTTTTTACAAAACAATCCCGTGTGTATGATATTATTTTTTAAAAATGATTTTTTATAAACTGAGATCCTGTTTTCGCTCTCAACTTTTTTCTTGATATTTCTTGACGTAAATTATTTTCGTCAAGAAATCAAGTCATATTTTTCATTAATAGCACCCCTAATGGTCAGGCCACAAATTTCACCCACATCAGACTTCTTGAATGTCTTGTACGCTGTGCGTCTGCTTTGTCATTTCAAGAGCACCTATCATTTTCATTGTCGTGGAACCACACCTGTGGCTGTTGCTCGCCAGGTGATGATTAGAAAATGTACCCTCTGTAAGGTCTCACTACACGTCCCCACTGCAATGATATACCGGATCAACAAGCTAATCAGTAATAATTAGATGTCGAAAAATGCTTGCTTTTACCAAAAGACTTTAATTTTTTTTTAAATGGTCTCTTTCTAGTTTTAATGAGTATGAGCCCTCCACTGAGCCTTGGTCCTCCCAAGGTTTCTTCCGAAAAAGGATAACATCATAACAGGGAGTTTTTTCTTGCCACTGTCGCATCTGCTTGCTCTTTGGGGGTCCAGGCTTAGAACTCTATAAAGGGCTCTATAAATAAACTACTTGAACTTCAATCCATCCTTTGAGGACCCATCGTCCTCCTGGTTCATCGGTCAATGCCTCAGCCACTGAGCCAGTACTGTCTCACTGAGCATATCCTCCTCCCACATGAACAAATCCCTGATTTTCAGCTGGATTTGAGCCATTGATGTTCAGCATGAAATAATTCCATGTCATCGGTTTAGATTCGACTCGATTTAGTAATAAATAATGTTATTGCCTGCAGAATTTTCCTTTATAGCAGCTTATATTGTCAAAGGAACTGCAGCTGTCGGTTGAATCTCTGTAAAGTTGCGGGTCGAGGCGAAGATAAGAACCTGAAAACAGCAGCAAGTTTACGCAGGATGAGCGTTTCCTTTATTGATTTGGACAACGGATTTATGAGCAGAAAGTTCAGCTATACTCAACGTTTTTAAAAAGCTACTACACCACCTAAATCTGATATGCCAGCATCTGATAGACATGATGCTTACCATTAGGAATAAATGACTATGCGGCAGTGAGTCATCACATTACACCGCTGTACAATCACAGGTTGAATTCTGCTTAACCATCCCGTCATAAATACCACCAGGTAGCGCCAATTTAGGAATTCCAACGCGTCTTTGCATAATCTACATGGCTATAATCCTGAACATGTAAGATGGAGGTGTAGGTTTATTAATTGGGGTGAGACACAAAACGTGGAGAGAGACCGAAACCCACGATGGTTGCAAAGCCATTTCCACCTCTCAAGCACACCACTGTCAGTACCCACTGACATCATTTTCTTGATTATTCAACTCAACCTCCTACTCACGTCTTTGCTGTTCTCCACATCTGATTCGCTGCTGAAGTCCTCAGTGTTCAGATTCTCGAAGTCCGACTCTCCGATGGCGATTGGAACGCGGACGGTCAGGTTAGGGTTGTGGATGAAGGACATACGGTCCTCGTCAATCATGTACTTCCCCACGCTGCTGCCGATGCCGCTGGTGGTGCCGTTGCCGTTCTTAATAAAGTCAAGATCGCCACATTTGATGTCCACTCCGGTGTGGTTCCCTATGATGTTGAGTTTCTTGTCATACATGTCATCCAATGGCTTGTCCTCGTCCTCCAGAGGAGATTTCTTCAGGACGTGGGCCACCAAGAGCCGGACGTGGATTTTGAACCAAGCGATTCCCTTCTTGATGCGGATGACGGAGATCTGCAGGTTGTTCATCTCTCCGTCGTCGTCAGTGGCCGCCAGGTTGTCAGCACTGAAGGAGCTGAGCAGCAAGGCCAGGAAGAGGTTTAGCACCTACAGGACATAATAACCGGACATTATTCGAAGTAGCTAATGGAGAGTGATAGCTACATATCTTCTTAGCATTCAATGAACCTGCTATTGATGAGCAGGCTATGAGCGTTGGGGTCGTCTGGGGTCATCTGTGCTCACTTCCTATTGGTGTGAGTGATACAACCCCTGATCCACATGAGAAGCATCTGGGGAGGACAAGGGCTCCTCCCAGTGTCAAGACAATTCGTGCAGAAGTTTAGAACCTGATCGGTGTGAACTGTTTTTGTGTTTTTATTTTTTTCATTTATGTCCTGTAGAGGGCGCACACTCTCCTAGATCAACCCAACTCTCGCTCCACATGCGGAGCATCTTGGGAGGACAAGGGCTCCCCCCAGTGCGCAGAAGTTCAGGACCTGATCAGCGTGAACCATTTTTGTGATTAGTTTTTTTATTTATGTCCTTTAGGGGGCGCACACTCTCCTAGATAAACACAACTCTCGCTCCACCTGCGGAGCATCTGGGGAGCACAAGGGCTCCCTCCAGTGTCAACACAATTAGCTGAGCAGCTAAGGACCTGATTGGTGCGAATGTTTTTTGTGTTTTGTTTCTTTAATTTATGTCCTGTAGGGGACGCACACCCTCTGAGGTTAAAAACCATTGGAGCTGCGCGGTACGGAACAGCCGGGGGGGGAAATTGAACCTTCACATATGACTGTACTGATTAGAATATTTACATGCTGCTTTTTGACAAATGTTCCCATTAGGGGGCGCCCCTCTAACCACTTTCATAAACCTCCTCTTCGGCATTTCTCTTCTCCTGCATGGTGGCCTCATTTTCAGCATCACTCCAAACTACCTCCAGCTAATGTTGTCTCCAAGACATCCTACTTTAACTAAATATCCATCCACCCATAATCTTCCGCTTGTCTGGAGTTCGGGTCGCGGGGAGGCCCCAAACGTCCCTCTCCCCAGCCAGCTCCACCAGCTCATCTGGGGGGATTGCGAGGAGTTCCCAGGCCAGCTGGAAGATATAATCTTTCCAGCGTGTCCCTCTCCTTGGATCACCACCTTATCGTGGTGGAGGGGTTTGCATGCTTGAATGATCCTAGGAGCTATATTATCGGGGGCAAAAGCCCCTGGTAGGGTCTCCCAAGGCGAATTGGTCCTAGGTGACAGGTCAGACAAAGAGTGGTCCAAAAGATCTCCTATGAAAAAGAAAAACAGGAATTTGTGTACCCTGCCCAGATTAGAGTCACCGGGGCTCCACCATGGAGCCAGGCCCAGGGGAGGGGTTCGCCAGCGAGCGCCTGGTGGTCGGATACTTTCCCATGGTGCCCGACCGGACCCATCCCGAAGGAGCTAAATGGGTTCCCCCTCCCATGGACTCACCACTTGTGGGAGGGGTAGAAATAAGGGTTCGGTGCATTGTGGATTGGGCAGTAGCCGGAGGCGGGAGCCTTGGCGCCACGATCCTTGGCTGCTATAACTGGAACTCAACTAAATAAATAATTTTAACAAATTTCTTATCTCCTGCCTGATCCAAGCTCGGAATAAACTAGAAAGCTCACCACCAGGTTTCCGATGACCATGACCATCATGAAGACTGTAAGGCACATGGTCTGGCCCGCCACCTCCATGCAGTCCCACATGGTCTCAATCCACTCTCCACACAGCACGCGGAACACGATGAGAAAGGAGTGGAAGAAGTCGTTCATGTGCCAGCGCGGAAGCTCGCAGTTCTGAGCGATCTTGCACACGCAGTCCTTATAGCTCTTCCCAAAGAGCTGCATGCCCACCACGGCGAAGATGAAGACGATGATGGCCAGCACCAGTGTGAGGTTCCCCAGAGCTCCCACTGAATTACCAATGATCTTGATCAACATGTTCAGAGTGGGCCAGGACTTGGCCAACTTGAAGACTCGCAGCTGAGTGGGAACAGAGCAGAAGGTGAGTACAGAGACGAGATGAGCACTGCAGTGGTGCAAAAAAGTGTGGACATTCTACAATCAACAATCATTTTAGATTTAAGAAACCTACTCAAGTTAAGGATGGCACAGTGTCTTGTGGTTAGCATGTCTGCCTCTCAGAGCTAAGGATCCAGGTTCAAAGGTATCCGTCTTCAGAGGTATCCCAATGTTGGCAAACATGTTGCGAATTTCAAGAGCAACGGTTTCGTCAACAACAATTTTTTTTATAGAAACAAAGTTACCTGCTGAAAGGAATTGTTGTTTCATGTGAGGCGGTGGCCATGTTAGGAAACCAAATGGGTGTGGGGTGCAATCACATGCATCCCATGGTTCGGGGTAGTTGTGTGTATCTCATGGTTCGGGGTGGTTCAGTCCTTAAATCTGATTGGCTGAGTCGTTTGTCCAGCCGTGACATTATCGACAATAACACACACCTCTATGCGCTTCAGATTCATATCAATGCGTGATATACAATACGTTTCCCCGATGTTTTTATGACCTGTGTTCTGTAATTAAGCCACTAGATGGCAGAATTTGATTGTTAGAGAAACCGGAAACCTGTTACTCAGCGATTAGGGTTCATTTTAAAAATCCAACTAGGTTTTACTTTTTATGAATCAAACTTTCTTTTTTTATTATAGCATGTTGGTAACCGTTTTATAAAAGCGTTAAGACACTCGAGGTGGTACATTCTTGTGAAAAAATCAAGAAAAAGAGGTGTAACAGCACCCCGCTTTGCATGCACGCCCTCTCGTACCTTATTGCTTTATTGATTGCATGCAGGATGAGACTAGAGACTTTGTTACAGACTCCTAAAACTCACCAATCTGAAGGATCTGAGTACGGACAACCCCTCCACATCGGCCAGTCCCAACTCCACCAGACTCAGGCTTACAATGAAGCCATCAAATATGTTCCAGCCCTCCTGGAAGTAGTAGTACGGGTCCATTGCTATCAACTTTGCAAACATCTCTGCCGTGAAAATGCCGGTGAAGACCTGTATGGCGAAAATTCAAAACACAAAAAAGAAAACATTCTGCCTTTAACATTATTAGAGCTGGGATAGGCTTTAGCAAACCCACCTACCGCAACCAAATAAGGATAAGCATCTTAAAAATGATGGTGAAATTATTTAATTACAGAAATAATACAGTTTTTTTTCCGAATTACCTTCCAATCATTACAGGTATGACATCATCCACATGTTGGTTATTTAAATAAAGCCGTGGTCACGATCTCAATCTCGAGACGCTACAGCATGAAACAGAACGGCTGAGCCAGGTTTGCAATGCTGGGACAAAATCCCTAATTACACTTTCCACTCATCAGATGCAGCCAGTTGTTCTTGTTGAGTGCCTTGTCAGAGGGCTGGGGGTGGGAGGGGCCACTGAAAACTCAAATTCGGCTTTCTGGAGTTAAAGCATTGATGTCTAGAACTCTGTAGCACTGCACAATCTTTGGGACTAATGTACACTCACACTGTGAACTGTCTAATAACTGTCTGTCAGAATGTTGTGTGATGTTACAAAAACGAAAGTAAAAAAAAAGTACAGATTACATTGTCATGAATGGCTACAACAATGATGGCAACTGTTGTTTATGAGGGATTAGAATAGTGGCAATTGTTTTTCCCAAGGGATTCTAGTAGTTGTAGCAAGTTTATAAGGGATTATAGTAGTTGTGGCAACCATTATTTATAAGGGATTATAGAAGGTGTGGTAATTGTTGTTTATAAGGGATTATATTAGTGGCAAATATTGTTTGAGGGATTATAGTAGTTGTGGTAATTGTTGTTTATTAGGGATTAAAGTAGTGGCAATTGTTTTTCACAAGTAGTTGTAGCAAGTTTATAAGGGATTATAATAGTTGTGGCAACCATAATTTATAAGGGATTATATTGGTGGCAACTATTGTTTGAGGGATTATAGTAGTTGTGGTAATTGTTGTTTATATGGGATTATAGAAATTGTAGCAAATTTATAAGGGATTATAGTAGTTGTGGCAACCATAATTTATAAGGGATTGTAGTAGTGGCAACTATTGTTTGAGGGATTATAGTAGTGGCAATTGTTTTTCACAATGGATTATAGAATTTGTAGCAAGTTTATAAGGGATTATAGTAGTTGTGGCAATTGTTTTTCATAAGGGATTATAGGAGTTGTAGCAAGTTTCTAAGGGATTATAGTAGTTGAGGCAATTGTCTTTTATGAGGGATTATAGTAGTTGTGGCAACTATTGTTTGAGGGATTATAGTAGTGGCAATTGTTTTTCACAATGGATTATGGAATTTGTAGCAAGTTTATAAGGGATTATAGTAGTTGAGGCAATTGTTGTTTATGAGGGATTATAGTAGTTGTGCACCACAGATCTCACTACTGTCTCACCGCACCGTCCTTGTACATATACAGCACCACCCTCACACTCCCAAATTCCTCATTCAGTTCCACAGTTCCTCTTCTCCCTTCCTTCCTAAAATCTTACCAAGTTTCCAACAGACAGCACCTCCTCGAATGAGTCTGTCATGGGGTAGTGCTCCATCGCCATGAAGACCGTGTTCAGCACAATACATATCGTGATGGCTAGGTCCACAAAAGGGTCCATCACGATCAGATTAACTATCTCCTTGATTTTCAGCCAGAGGGGACAACATTCCCAGATTAGGAATATATTAGCAAACTTGTACCAGCATGGCGGACACTTCCTTTGCGACTCCTCCAGCTCTGCATGTGAACGAGAAGACATCAAACACAAAGTTACACAATGAAAAGAGCAGGAATATAAAGAGCAGGGATGGTCCGTGTACCGTACCCTCCACAAGTGTATTAGTAATGACAGTCATGGCGCTGTTGGCGCGCTCTTTCCGTCCAAACGATGTGTTGAGCTGGTCCACGGACACCATCAGAGACCCCGAGTGTTTCCCCTTCATGTCAACCTCAGTGGTCTGTAGAGGGAGGAGATGAGGTAAGTTTGAAAAACTGTATATACCTATACTTTAATTATCTTAAATGTCTGCCCTGTGATTGACAGGTCACCTCTCTGAGGTGTCCTCCACCTTTTGGTCCTAAAACAGGATCTACTATGTTTTAATAATGCAAGGAAACGCAAAACGTCACTGTGCTGCCAGAGCAAACCATGGTGACTAACAGAAGGACATGTCCTCCACCAGACCCCTGAAGGTGTGCAGAGGTATCTGGCAGCAAGATGGCAGCAGATCCTTCAACTCCTGTAAGTTGTGAGGTGGAGCCTCCGTGGATCGGACTTGTTCATCCAGCACGAGCAGACTGAGACCTACAAGCTTATACACCCTGCATTATATACACAGTTTATTATACACCTTACACTGTACACCCTGCATGATATATACCCTGCATTATACACCCTGCGTTATACACCTTACACTGTACACACTGCATTATACACCCTGCATTATACACCCTGCATTATACACCCTGTGTTCTACATCCTGTATTATATACAGTTTATTATACACCTTAAACTATACACCCTGCATGATATACACCCTGCACTATACACCCTATACACCCTGCAGCATACACCCTGCAATTTAATTCCTGCACTATACACCCTGCATGTTATACACCCTGAACTATACACCCTGAACTATACACCCTGCATAATACACCCTGCACTATATACCTTGCGCTATACACCTTGCACTACACAATCCCGATATTACACACCCTGCTGAACAACTGTTGTCATCAATGTCCAAAACCCAAAATCAACATGCAAGAACATGCAACCAGTAGGAAAGATGTCACTGCACAAGAATATAAGGCCCAGTCTCCACTTCCACAGCATTCACCAATGTGTATTTTCAAAATAGTTAAGATCTTATATGAAGCGGCATCTTATAATATAATTAACACTATACATTCAACAAATCCTAAATTTTTATTCTAAAGTAATATGACCTGAGTAATTTACCAGCTATTATTGTTGTTTTTAGGTAATTTAATTATAATACACACACACACACACACACACACACACACACACACACACACACACACACACACACACACACACACACACAC
>JAOUQT010046644.1:0-10934 GCA_025769995.1 Xyliphius kryptos
TGTGTGTGTGTGTGTGTGTGTGTGTGTGTGTGTGTGTGTGTGTGTGTGTGTGTGTGTGTATGTGTGTGTGTGTGTGTCTGTGTAAGTAGGCATGTGCAGACATACATACAAATGTCCATGTGTATTACACTATAGTTCTGTACTGCAGATTTGGACTTTCCGTGAGCCTGATCTCACGGAAAATTTATAAGCATTGTAATGAGCAAGGGCAATTTGGGTGGATTCCATGTGAATTAAGTCATATGGAAAGGAATGACCCCTTATTCTACTCTCAAATAATAATCTATGAGTATTATGCATGATTTTCCCCCTGTACCATATACAATTACTTAATTTATTCATTACATTAATTGCTTTCATACCATGAATTTATGATGATGCTCATCAAATGTTTTGGGTAGAATAAAATAAGAACACTATTTGATCGTGACTGAGTAACTAATTAAAGATTGGCTTCGACTTTCTAAGTCACATAAAAAGACCTGTAACTTTTCATAATTAAACACATAATTGGTATTATGAAATTTAAGGAGTAAACCGGTAGATTTCCTCTAATGTTAAAGGTATAGTTATCTTTCTATGTAAAATCCAAGGTTTGGTGTGGGATGGTCACTGGAGTCTACCATAGAGCTTTCATTCTGAACAGGTCACCACTCCAACCTCTTTTCTGAGAATTCAGGACTTTTGTCTGTTAAGAGGAAGAACGTTCCAGGTGTTGTGTTCAAATCAGAGAACGAAGAGAAAACCCATGCGGACACAAGGAAAACATGGAAGCTTCACCCAGATTGGGATTCAAACTTAGATCCCCAGCGCTGAGAGGTGGACGTGCTTGTCACTAAGCCTCAGTGCCGTCTGCCAACTGAAGGTTAAATGCTTCAATTAACATGATTTTATGAAAAAAAAAAAGATTATGTTAAAGCTCAATGGCCTGCTATGTGCCCCAACCTGAACCTCACTAAGCAACTCAGAAATTATTGTTTGTCGCATCCCACTATAGTCCTTTTTTTCAATATGTGCCCTAGAAATGTACTTTTGTTGAAATTAGCTCAGATATTATCAAGAACAGTTCAACCTTTAGAGTGTGAGTAAGTGAGTAAGTGTGTGCCCAGCCATGAATTGGCACCCTGTCCTAGGTGCATCTGTCCAGCACCCAAAACATTCTCCCCTGGATATTAAATATTATATATTTTCATGTTATTACATTATTCAAGTATATCCATTCAGTCATTGTAGTCTTTATACTGTATCCCAAGAAGTAAATGTCATTCAGATCACACTGAGATAATGATCACATTCTGCCTTGACATCAATTCAGAAAAGGAAATGAAAATGTTCCTCTTTTTTAATGAAAAAGAGAAACAAAAGGGCGACATTTTGGCTATTGAATAGTTTGAAACTTCATGAAAAAAGACTGAGTGATATGAGATGCTAACCAAAGGTAGGAGAGCCAACCTTTTTGCCTTTCCCCCTTCATTTCTGCCTCTTTGAATGATGTGTCCTTTGTTTGACTCCAGGGGCCATATCACGCACAGCTTTGAGGCGACCCAGCCATAGTCTGCGGAATCATTACGGAGAAGCTGTTGACCTCTTTCTGTCCTGCACATTGATATTTTTTATAACAAGCCACCTTTCCCACAAACTGATGGTAATTTTATTCTCTCAAGCAAAGGCAAATAAGAGTTCCATTCAGATCACCTGATTTAGGATTCTAAACCGTTTTAACATCTTAAGGAATATATTATACATAAATCTACATAGATCTTAAAGTTATGTTTTGTTTTAATCAAGCAAAACCACCACTTTAATCTTGTGTTCTGTTAGCATCTTCAAATTTAATAGCCTGCCGTATTCATCTGTTTGCGTGTTTGCTTGGATAGTGCTGCCTTCTGCTGGGTCAGCAACACATCTGCAGGGTTACAAAGTTCAAACTGCAAGCCTTCACTCATAATCCCAAGTTGTAGCTTCCTGTTGTTTCCTTTAGCACTCTTTAAATCGTTAACCACTCACACATCATTCACTTTAACACCATCCATTCACGTTGTAATCACTAGGATTATTGTTATTGGATTTTTAACCAACTCATTTATTCTGAAAATATGGAAAAAGTCAGACAGTCAGATAAAACAGAGTAGGTTTCAGTTGATTTTCATTTAAATGCATCTTTTTGGATTTTTATGAGATTGTCCATGTGTCCTTTTTTTCCAACACACGTTCAGTTTTTAGACACAATGCAGAATTACAATTAAACCATCTTATTATTCACCTTATTATTCATAAGGAACCTAAAAACTTCCCAAACACCTTCTGTACCACCAAGGTACTTTTAATTGAAGACTCACGGCCACCCTATTTAATTTTAATATATTTTAGGGTTTCCTTCAATTTACAAGATTAGTTTACAAACTCTGTACCATAACAATTAAACTAATAAAATATTAATAAAAAAAAATTGGTTGAGTTTAAGTTCTGCCAAAAAGTATTTAGTCAGCCACCGATTGTGTTTAGTATTTTTTTTATCATAGGTACACTTCAACTATGAGAGACAAAAATAGTGAGCAAAAATCCCAGAACTACTCGGCGGGACCTGATGAATATCTGCAGAGAGCTGGGACCAATGTAACAAAGGCTATTATCAGTACCACACTACGCCAAGAGGGTCTCAAATTCGGAAGTGCCAGCCGTGTCCCACTGCTTAAGCCAGTATATGTCCAGGCTCATCTTAAGTTTGCCAGCGAGCATATGGATTATCCATAAGAGGATTAAGAGACTATCATGCAGTCAGATAAAACAAAAAATGGCGGCAGAAACATCATGTTTTGGGGCGGTTTTTCTGCAAAGGGGACAAGACGACTGATTTGTGTTAAGGGAAGAATGAATAGGGCCATGACCAAGCCAAAATCTCCTTTTATCAGTGAGGGTACTGAATATGGGACAATATGGGTCTTACAATAGAATACCTCACCCCAAAAGAAAGTTTATGAAGGGAGTTGGAGGTTGGCCGTGTTGCCCAGCAACAGCCCCAAAACATCACTGCTCTACAGGAGATCTGCATGGAGGAATGAGCCAAAATAGCAGCTACAGTGTACACCTGCTGAGGGCTCACAGTAAATGTTTGACCTCTGTCTTTGCAAACAAAGTTTGTTACAAAGTATTAAATTGAATCTTTGTTATTGACCAAATACTTATTTTCCAACATTAATTACAAATATATATTTTTAAATACTACAATGGGATTTCCTAGAATTATCTCTCATTTTGTCTCATATTGTTGAAGTGTACCTATAATACAATTACAGACCTCTCTCATCTTTCTAAGTAGGAGAACTTGCACAGTCAATATCCAAATAAATACCTTTTGGTCTCACTGTATACAGTATACTCCCTTTGTTTTTTGGTCTTTGCTTTACTGTAAAGATACCACTTTCCTTTACACTATTTTAAGAATTTCCATCACTTGCCCAACTTCTGGTATTAAGTCTAAAAATCTGCATAGAGACATTCACCGAAATTGATTTGACTGCCCTAACTTCCCGGATAGTGCAGGATATAAAAAGAAGGCTTTAGATTTGGGTTTATTAGGTATGTGGGGCAGTATCCTTGGATGTGTAAATATAGAAATGGAAAATGCGACTCACTAGTTAGAGGTGGCAGATGCCCACAAGGAAATAGGAAACGAAAGGTCAAAGTTTAAGAACAAATGAAGCAGAATCCTGGAAGGCAAAATAGAGCTGTTGATGGAGCCAAAAGGGCAAATGTTCCAGTATTCATAATTTTTACTGTGGACAATTTATTATTAAATGACACATAGAAAGATTTTTAAAGTAAAATCAGAAAACGGGTAAGATAAAATCACATATACACTGCTCAAAAGCATCATCAGAAGCATGCCCAGGCGTTGTAGGGAGATTATACAGGCACGTGGAGGACACACACACTACTGAGCCTCATTTGAATGTGTCTTGAGAAATTTCCACTGAAGTTGGATCAGCCTCTCATTTGATTTTCCACTTTGATTTTGAGTAGGATTCCAAATCCAGACCTCCATGGGATCATAATTTTGATTTACATTTTGTTCATTTTACGTTATTTTGTTCTCAATGCATTCCACCATCTACTAAATAAAGATTTTCAACTGAAATATTTTATTCATTGAGATCTAGGTTGTGTTTTAGTGTTCCCTTTATTTTTTGAGCAGTGTATATATTTTGAGCAGCACTCTATATAAATTCAAATTTATGTATTTCATATCTCTGTGAGTTTCAGGGTTCCACTACTGAAGCCATGAAGAACCTTCCCTTTGTGGGACATTTCCTGGGAAGGCTTTGTTGGAACCCTTATGTTACTGCGAATGGTAGGTTTACGACCCTGTTACCCACCGGGGGGGCGTTTCCCACTCTGGACGAAGAGACAGAACTGCGGGGGATGGACATTTTACACTCCTTTTTAAATGAACCCTGTAGAGACCTGTTGGGCATTTTTTTCCCCTTTATATGTTTTCTTCGCTCTTTTCTCTCTGGCTTGCTGTTATTCACAACCTTCCCCCCCCCCAATGCACACACACTTTCTCCTACAATTACTTTCTCTTCCCAAAGTTTCTTCTTCCTTCCTTTTATTTGCTGCATCAGATTTAATGTGAACTGTGTAAAAGTTGATGGCTGTGTTTTAGATAATGACCTCTCCCTGGTTTCTGTGGTTCAGGGGGGTGCAGGACGCTTCTGCTGAAGTGTGTGAGGCTTCTGTACAGCACAGAGCCTCAGAATGCAGTGGAGCTGAAGGCCAATGAGTGGATACGGGTACACACACACACACACACACACACACACACACACACACACACATTTATGAGATCTGGTTAATGAGCTTAGATATTCAATTTACTGTTGGAGAGAGTAACCTGGATTTATTGTCATCATAATGTAGTTACTCATAAGTATAGCAAAACAAAACCCTATCCTGCAGGTTGTTAGTAGGATATTGGTAGGTGGTTGCAAGTTAATCAGTTGTTTCAGGTGGTTGAGAGGCTGTCGATGGTTGTAGATGGTGGTCCACTATGCAGCAGGTTAGCTCGATAGGTACATTATCCAAGATTATCTATCTATAGATTAGATATTTATCCAAGTGTGAAATTCAGGGCAACCAGCAGCAGTTCCATATTGCACAATTAAACAACAACTTAAAATAGTAATGTAAAAAAATTAATATAAAAACATAATTATAAGATATTAAAAGAAAATGTAGTGTGTGAACAGTTAGTACCAAAAACCCATCAGACCGTAGATTACTCAAGACATTTTTACCAACAGTGAATCAGAGGGTTTAAGGAACACAATATATTCAGATGTAAATGTTTTTAATTTAGTCCAGTTCATTAGACTCAGAACGGAGTGTTCTTATAGGCATAATGACATTCTAAATAAATTATAGTTTATTCTGAACCACAAAGGAATTGGATGGTCCTTGCTTTAAGCCAGTAGGAACACAATTCCCCAATTAAGGACATTCTGTGGGTTCCAGTTCTGGCATGTTCCCCAAGTCTGTTCCATTCCACAGTTGACCAACATGCCTTACTTCCCCCCCAAATAAGAAAAAACGTTTCCCATGTGATTTCACGTTCATAACAAAGCTCACACATCTGAAGCCACTTTACTTGGAGAGCGCCATCTTTCAGGAGGTTTTCACTCCTCTCATTCCTTTCACACTCTCAGCTGGCGCCTGCGTTCCTCCGTCGGTCCCGTGTGAATAAACGAAACGTTTCATTTAGTTGGCTGCATAGTGATTCAGTCTCGTAGTGAGGGTGGTGAAGCCTGAAGGAGGTCTCGTCTGATGGAGCCATTTCATTTCTTTTCATTTCTCTGCTTTCTTACCAGTTACACATCCGAGTTCATCCTGTTTCAGAGCCAGCGCAGTCTGCTGATCGGACGTAATGACCACACCCATCATGTTCCTCTCTGAATTCCTCCCTTCAGTTTTTCTCCCTCCACCCGATTTTTTCCATCATTCTGTTACCTCTGTCTCTAATACAGGTTTATCTTGGACCAGTGTATCCCTTTAAATTACCAGCTTGTGAAAGAATGAAACGCGTCCCTCCCTTCTCATCACATTTTAAATACACATAAAAACAGCATTGTATGAGACCGCCGTTTAGCTCTGCTCAGAAGAACTGAAATCTGAGGGGCTTTTGCATTTCAGATGGTTGTAATTCAGTCATTTGTGTCTGCTGAAGCCATCTAAACATTCACTAAATCCACTGAAACCACATGACTCACCAGAGCGGTCATGTTCTCTATTCAAAAGTCTAAGGGATTTAAAGTCGAGCTGCATGATTGTAGTACGAGTGATCATTAATATTAGATGTGTTCTGTCCTTAGTGGTTGCTAGGGTGTTGCTAGGTGTAATTAAGTATTTCCAAGTGGTTGCGATTGTAAATATCAGAACACTGTATTAAATCAGTAATTAAGTTCATTAGTTAATTAATTTTATTTGACTGTTCAACAGAATTTGCTTTGCCACCTCGTCTCAGAGGAGAAGCAGAGTTCACGGCGTGTTCTGCTAACCCACTGTGGTTCCTCATCCCAACAGTGCTATTCAGAGATGCTTAAAAAGGTACGTAGAATTTTTTTTGATTCTTTTGACTTTATTTTTTTATTGGACTGTGTAGACGTTGAGATTTTTCTTGTGTTGTATGTTCATCTTGCAGATGGTGGCGCTGTTGGCCGATGAGGTGGATGTGGGTCCGGTAACAGTAGGACCTCCTTCAGACAGGTTTGGCTTGATAAATATTTGTAACATTTAAACATGACTGACTTTACTTATTAGTGTTTTAAACCAATCGTTCTACAGGATGGCCAACGAAAAGGCAGCCCGCCTTGTATATCCAGCAATATAAGGCTGATTTTTTTTGGGCCACCCTGTATAAAGCATGCATAGCTGAGGGATTTGTCTTCTAGGTGCTCGTGCTCTCGTATCCACGATTTATCAGAGGTCTGCATCCCGCTGGTCACATTCGTTGAGGCAGCTCCTCTCATTGGTGGGCTGCTGAAACGGCGTGCGCCATGTGGCTGCTCTGATCTCAGTCAGGACTTTCTGGAGACAGTAAACACCTTGTGGCTCAGGTACATTGTTCTAACTTCAGGTTATTATTGAATGGTGATTGTGTTTGTTTGGCTGAGATGTTAGATGGATGATTTATTGAGTCTAATGTTGGGGGTTCAAAACTCAAATCCACCAGAATTTTCCAACATGAGCCAATAAGTAAAGTTCTTAACCCTTACAGCTTCAGGGGTACAGTATCTCGAACCCGAGCCAAGCTAAAATAACATAATGTAATGTTTTAGTAAAGATGTGATTTTGGAGGATGCAGCAGTCGTGGCTCTGTGGTGTCGCAGTCTCCCATGTTTGGAACGTGCAGTGTTAAATCTGCTGGAGTTCACACTGTCCAACTCAGGAACTGTGCTGCCGAACCTGAAGACCGTCGTCTCGCAGTCTTTACTGGTACGTAGTCAGTTTAATAACTGAGTTCTATTTGCCTTTTTATATGAGACTTAAACAGGATATAAAACCAGAACTGAAAATGGACTGAACATAGTTTAAAACATCGACTTGTAATTCTTTTGCATTTCACTAGAGAGAATGATTTTAATATCTTTCGGTTTTAAATATATCCTGATTTTCCAAATTTGATTATATTACAAAAATAAGATCTTACTTTACTTAAAACATGAATGGACCTAATGTCCCATGCTCCCCTGTTTGGCTCTCCGGGCCTCCATCAATTTCTATGCTTAGGTAAATATGTTAAGAACCTGATTTTGCTTCTTTTTGTGGATTCTGTAGAATACTAGGTGATTAATTTAGATAATAATATGGATAATGATACTGCCCCTTTGTTAAACATCAGTGAGCTACACCACGGAAAAAGTGGATCCATGGAGGTGGTATCGCTGTGGTAGTCTTCTTTTTTAAAGATGAGCACAAAAGTATTAAAGAGCAATGTAACTGTACAACATCAAAGCTACGTGTGGTAACATTAGGATTATGATTTTTAAAGGACCTCGTTCTATACACAGAAGGAACCGCATCAGGTTCTAAACATGTGTTGCGTGTGAAATGAGGACCACAGAATAATGCACATGCTCACACCTTTACATTAGACCATAATGTCACTGATGAGATCACACCATTCAGTCCATATACCTCGTTTAAGACCCAGTACCAGGTTTGATTCACAGATTTGCTCTGTGGCTCGTTTTATCCTGCCCTTGTTTGACCCCCATTATAGATCTTGTCCTTCCCATTACCAGCTCTTTGAAGAAACTGAAAACAAGTCCGGGGTACCGCTCCATCTCCGGCTCGTGTATTTGCGCCCCGGGCAGATTTGACAGATGTTGGCTGCTTTGCCAGCTCTCCACTTTGGTGTTGTTTTCATGAATGCATTGTTTAAACTTCAATCAAAAGTTGGGAAACTAGAAATTAGTTTCACAGCTCTGGTTCACCCCCCAACTCCACACCCCTCATTATAGAGACTGGATCCAGAACCAATAAACAGCATCGGGCTGTGTGCACGCTGCCAAACTCCAGATTGTTTTGCCGTGTTGTAATTGATCCTCCCTGGAGTTTTAGGAGATGGGAAGGAAGAGGCACTTAAGATTCGTATGGTTTCACGGGGGGAAGAGAAGCGTCCAGGCTTTAGCTTGATGGAAGGTTTGTGGATGCTACCACATCTGTCATGTTTCACCCCCGTTTGTGGAGCTCAGCTAACACTGGATTACAGAGTTTAGCTGGATCTGTATTAGAGGGATGGATTTTTTTGGGTGGGTCTTTTAACCCAACAGCCTTATAGCATTCTGTTCCTTATATTAGCTTATATTAGCAACATCATTTACGTGAGAGTTCACCAGCCTACTGTAAAAATCTCTCTCAGTTAAATCATGGGATGCTACTACTGCTTTAGTAGACCCACATAGATGCCCGTTCAAGGTGGCAGACCAGGCAACACAGCCCAAAGAAAATAGCTGACAGCAGAAAATTGACATTTCATTACAACTGTGCCATCTGCTGGACAGATTTAAGACTTCATACACACAATTGTATTTTATTTTGTAGTAATGACTGAGAACAAAATTGTGGGGACTTCTGATAAACCCCTGAAGAGTCTGCACACCTGATTTTAGGTTTTCAGTGAGAACCATGAGGTGCAGGTTCCGTTTAATCATCTTTATCATTCGACTGGTATGCTGTACATTTTTGGGCTGCTGGTCCGAATCTAGAGCCTTTCCCTGAGTTCTGTTTTTGTATCCACGGTTAGTAAGGATCAGTAAGGACGTCTGGTGCTTGGATCTGGAACACGGCTTGTTTTATTGGACGGGCAAATAGGCAGCTCTTGGCACACGTTGAATAGACAGGGTTACGGGAATATCTGAGATGCTTCATGTTCAGTTTGGGAGGTGTGTGTGTGAAATAAGTAGACGGTCTTATTTAAAGCATAGTGTAATTAAAACGTTCCACGTGCACTCACACACACCCTTTATTGTTTTTCCTTTGATCAGCAGACTGCAGGGCCCGTTCTCCAG
Source organism: Xyliphius kryptos (assembly GCA_025769995.1). Lineage (NCBI taxonomy): Eukaryota > Metazoa > Chordata > Actinopteri > Siluriformes > Aspredinidae > Xyliphius > Xyliphius kryptos. The sequence goes on from JAOUQT010046644.1 coordinate 9,570, forward strand.
CGGTGTGTTCTTTTTCTGTCTCTCTCTCCCTGTGTGAGTGTATGAGAGAAACATTTCGGCTCATTTTACTGCATTCCTGGGCCATATGACTGGTGTGAAATAGCAGCTTATTAATTAACTATATTTCCTATAAATATATGATTTGAATGGCTCCAGCGCCAAATGGCGGGACCAGCTGCTCGCTGTACATCCTTCTCTGTAAACTCATTTGATTTAAGCCAGATGATCAGCTGCATGATGCAGCTTCATGTATAAAAACCGAGGAATAAAAAAAAAAACATCTTGGCCTGAAATCTAACTTCAGCGGATGGAATTCCATTGAAAAAGTGGGCCGTCTCCACAGCGCCCTCTGGTGTTCGTGGTGTTGATCACTGTTGTTCTGTGTTTAAGCCCACAGCCTCAGCGCAGCACGTCCAGATTTTTCTGCTCGTGAATGAGATATTCAGGTGGGTCAGAGTGGAGTGGGTTTCATCCTTATCAGGGTTAAAGGGTGACGGGATTACTAACATACGTGTGTGTATATTTAATTCATGTATATTTGAATAAAATATTTTGAAATATTTATATATGTAAATAACAAACTGACTTGTGTTGTTCTCTCATTTGTAAGTCACTTTGGATAAAAGCGTCTGCTAAATGACTAAATGTAAATGGAATACTTGTGTTCATGAGATCTCACATGTTTGCAGACACACATTAATAGCAATGGAGGAAAATCTTGCTGTGAGAAATCTCGTGCAAGTTTTCACTAGCTGCTTCCTGCAAGCTTATGCCACCCAGAGGTCAGAGGTACGTAGTGATTAAGATAATCATGATCGGTTTATACCTAATACCAAACTAAAATACTCTCAGACTTCTAATTTTGATAAATCTATACCTTTTTTGTGGTGCAAGTTAGAATATTTTATTTCAATTGATTCATGTTTGTGTTTTTAGGATATGTTACCTTTAAAAGCCTTTTTTCCTCACGTTCCTCACAACCTTCTTACACCTTTACTGACGCCACCATCAGGTACAGGGTCTTTAGCCCCATTTTAATAATAATAATAAAACATTTTATTAATAAATGCACTTTACCATACATGGAAAGTTCAACGGAGGTGTCTTGAGTTATTGTATGGGATAAGGAGGTCATTGAGTTAGAGCGGGGAGTTTCCATGGATACAGTGTTTGTACTTAATTCTGTATGAGATGGGTAGACAGTGTAAAGTTTTTTAGGCGGTGCTCATTATTAATGTTCTTTTTTTTATTAAAGTTTAATATAATTGTTAAACATTTTAATATGAAATACAGTTTTTATTTATCTGAGCAGCTCATTCAGATCCGGAATATTAGATTTTTTTTAATGATTATGAGTGAATTTAT
>JAOUQT010046653.1:0-10934 GCA_025769995.1 Xyliphius kryptos
CACAGAAGTGTGGTTTACTTGGAGTTACATTGTGTTGTTTAAGTGTTCCCTTTATTTTTTGAGCAGTGTATATATATACACTATGTAGGATAGGAGCAATTTAGTGCAGTGGAAGGAAACTGGAGAACTCAGAGGACACGGGAAAAACTTGGAAACTACACCCAGATCGGGAATTGAACCCGGATCCCCAGAGTCCAAGGTTGTCCTCTCTGTTGCTTTAACCATGTAACTTTAGGACTCAGGATCAGGGGTAAAGGTGGAACCTGCCTGTGATTAATGTCTTACCTTTTACTGTCAATCCAGACATTTGTGAATAATATAAAGCACTAATTTACTTCCCTAAGTAATATCTTTGAAGATGTTTACAACTTGTTTTTTTGAGCTACTTGCAATTGGGTTAGCCCTCTGGGTTTTCGTTATACAAGCATACAGTAGTACATACAAAGATTAGAAGGATTCAGAAGTATCAGTAACCACAGAAAAGTCTTAAAGCCTGAGGAGAAGACAATTCAAAAGGAATTTAGCATCAGCCTGAGTGACCTACTTCAGATACAAATGATGGCACAATAGTCCTTTAACCCAGGACTCTAGAAAATGATAAGCACCAAGTCACTTGGTTATAAAGTAGTATGAAAGAATTTGAAAATAGATGTATTCATGCCAACAGGTTGAAAAATATGTACCCTTTTCCCTTCTGTGAAATGCTGCCACAGTATTTCCTTAAACAGATTTCCCCTCTTCACTAGTATCCCCTTGCCCTTGTCTCTCACATCTCCCTTGATCAACAATGTACTTCCCATTTTTCTTCGTAGGTAGTCGTTTCTTAAGCAGGGTGCTTGCGATTCCTAGTGCACCACCTTTCAAAAATCGCACAAAATTGTCCCCGACCAGTGGTCCCATCGCAAACAAGCCTGGCTCAGCGGTGCATTCAAAGGTAAATGGGTTAATGTCCACCGGATTGTGTCGACAGAATATTGGCTTGCTGGGGTCAAGGCTCAAGTATTGACCTTTTTCCTTGAGGAAAAACAAGTTGGGGTTTGTTCCGATCAAAACCAGCACCATTGACACTTTGAGAGCTCTTAGAACACCACTTGATCCCTTGACAATACAGCGCCTGTCCGGCAAAAAGGAGTGCACACAATGCTCAGGAAAGCTGGTGTAGTCTGCTGAGGGGGTACAGGGAGCTGCAGATTTGGCACTACAATTGGCAACTGGGTTATCCTTGTATGTCTGGGAACACATCATGTGGTACACCCTGTGATACTCGGAGTACAATGTTTTTGGTAGTTCTTTGAAGATAAGACCTGGGTCATTGGTTTGCTTGCGGAAGGCGTGCAACACCGATATGTTGTGATTAAAGGCACATAGCACTGCATCAGCAGCACTAAGACCTGCCCCGACCACCAGAACTGGGTCAGCGTCGTGGCCCAGACTCCGATCATATTTGACTGCTACACCAAGGGCATGTACGCTGTGAAAGACATAAGGAAGCTCCTCACCTTCAACACCCAAACGAGCCGGCATGTCCGATGCCCCAGTCGCTAATACAATGTTCTCAGCAAACAGCCTGAAGGGAACATGGCTGTCACCTTGGAGCTGCTGGTATCCCCTGACCTCCCACACCTCCTGCGAAAACCCCTGAGGGTCCTTGTTCTCTCTTTCAACCTCGTCCCATTTTCTCTGACTTTCCCCTTCGCCTGCTTTAGCCCTTTCACAAACTTGTTTCAAACCAATTCCGTTGCCTCTCCCACTTTGACCCGTTTCAGTTGCATTTTGATTGCAGGGGTTCGAATTTTCCGTCCGGCTTTTTTTCCTGTTCTCTGTGCAGTTTTCTGTCCGTAAATCATCACCACCAGGCAGGAGCTTCTCAACAGAGGTAACGTAGGTGTTGTCTGCAAAGTTTTTGTGAAGGCCCATGAGCGTCACATAATTCTTGTAGTAAGATGAAATCTCCTCTGGAGTGGCCCGGTCATTTGTTACATTCCTACAGAATAAAAAAAAACAAGAAAAAATCTTTGTCCCCACAGAGGTGCAACGGGGTGCATTCTTGCCTCAAAACAGTAAAGTTTTAATTTCTTAAGGTTGGTTTATGGGGTCCTTTCTGTGTAGAGTTCTTATTCATGTGTCAAATTACCTCGAGGTGAATTTGTATGTGAATGTGTTTTTGTGTCTGCCCTGCAATGTGGACTGGCAACCACTTGTGTAGCACCTCATGCCTCTAATTTTATGTAAATAACTTTCAGAAATTAATATATTCCTTTTTAATCTATATTAAGGACATTTGTTATTTACTTTTTTAATAACTTCCAAGTTACTTCATACTTCTTGCTCAAGTACCTTCGTTTGTCAGGAATAATGTCCCGGTAGTTGACCCCTGGCAACTCCATCCAAATGCCCAGACTAAGGGTGAGCATAGATCCTTCCATTCCCTGGGTAAGACAAAAAAAATAGTTTAGGACTGGGATTCTTACTGATGATTATTTCTTTATTTCTTAAGCCCTGTTGTAAATGTCTTTGATAATGGGTGTCTAGTTGATGCTTAAAACACCATGACCAGCTTTTTGCCTGCCTTGTTACAGAACTTTTGTAAAAGTTAAGTTTGGACAGTCCCAGGATAATCGCCATTGTTCTCAGGTTGATGCTACGTACATGCCAAGCTCCTCCCGCAGTTCCCTTGCCAAGGACCAAGTGAGGGATATGGTGTTGCTTCTCCAACTTCCACTGCAGCACCGACGGCAACTCAAAGCCCAAGTCTGCGTTGGGGTGAAGGAGTGTATCAAATAGAACGGCTACAGGGTTTCTTGAACGGCCTTCCAAACCCTCACACAGGTATTCCAGATCCTATATATGGGATTAGATCTGTTAACAAAATTTTGGGAATAGTTCACACTGTTTTGATGATGATCTCTGCTAAACTAAGTGATGGTGCATTAAGATGGTGCATGATCGATAAAATATAAAAAACAGTGCTGTAGAAGATATCTGCTGAAATCTGACAAACCTGTTTAGTAATTGGAACATACATGGCCTCTTGTAGCTTTTGGTAAAGGATGGGATTGGGATGCACCACTGCCGGATCCAAATAAGGAGTATAGCCACTTAGCAGGTATGACAGGCAGATACCTGAAGGCCCATTTCCTGAGTGGTGAACAGAAACATTTACATTTGTACCCTGAATAAAATAATTTTAAATTTATTTGTGGAGCTGTGTAAAATATTAGCGTTGATCTCACCAATAATAATGACTGGCATGATGGAAGGGCAGTCCCTCTGAGGGCAGCTCTCATCCAAAAGTGGCATTGTGACCGTCTGTTGGTTAGAACTACGAGCAGAATACATACATCACAGTTCTTTTAGTGCAATACGTACATTGATTTCAGATGATATGGTCACCTGACCTATTCAGTGATGCAGCAGGTACACCTGGCACGCTGACAAGGCGATGTGTTGTCGCCAGACTGTCCCTTTACTTCCCTCGCCATCATGATTGTTTACTTGTTTCAAAGCGTGGCCATGAATTCCGGACATAACTGTCATGTCACAGTCGCTATTGGGTAAAGGGCGCTGTGGTCTGTGGCATGCAGGCCATGTTTTAGAACTGGCACTTCCAGTCCACTGCCCCATTTTAACAGTCTCCTGATCACATTCAGAGTGGTTACTCACATGGGTGCTTGTTTTTCACCCTCCGCATGGACTATGAAAAACAAAACCCCCTGCTTCATGGAAATGTCAACAAATGTTCTGCAGAATTCCCACTCAAATGTTCTTGAATTTTGCAAGTTCTGTTCTATAAAAGTATGCATGTAGTGCGGCGTTCTGTGCAGGAGACGGTGGAACAGAGAAACTATATTTAAATTTAGTCATTTAGCAGATGCTTTCTAAAGAGACAAACAAAAATGAGAGAACAACACAAGTCAGTAGTTATGGAGAAACTAGCTACACTGTAGTATCTTTAAACCTGACTATTACTCGATTTGGCTGCTTTTTAAAAAATTTGTTAGTTTTTTTTTTTAATATAGCAAGTGCCTGTGGAAGAGATGTGTTTTTAAGAAGATTTTTAAAAACGTTAAGTGACTTAGCATTTCAGACAGTATTGGGAAGATTGGTCCACCATTCAGCTGTGGTGAATGATATGGAGTGGGAATTAGCACCACGGTGAGGCTGAATCACCAGGCAACATTCATCACTGGAGCGCAGTGAATGAGTTTTTTGGGAAAGATTAAAGGTAGGGGAGCAGATCCAGAGATTGTCCTGTAGGTCAGTCAATGCCTTGTAGCAGGAGCTACAGAGAGCTAATGGAGAGAGAGGAGGAATGGAATGAAATGAGTTCACTTGGGCTGGTCGAACACGAGTCGAGTTTTTGAATCAGATGTAGGGGCCTGATTGTGAAAGCTGGGAGACCGGCAAGCAAAGCATTACAATAGGCAAGCCGGGATAGGATGAGGGCTTGGACCAGCAGCTGAGTAGCCTGTTCTGTTAAGAAAGCTCTGATCTTCCTGATGTTGTACAGAATAACATTGCAGGAATGGCCAGTTTTAGTGACCTGATCAAGGAGTTTAAGATGTGTGTTAATTGTGATTCCATAGTTAGGATTAAGTGGAAGAAAATTAATAAAAAGAATAAAAAAAATATCAGTAGAAAACCTTAACTTGTAGATGTAAGTCACTACTACTTCACCAACAGCATGGATTACAGTGTCCACAGGTGTCACTCTGCACCATGTGTTCATTTTATTCCCATAGAGCAGCTGTTGTGAAATTTTCTAAGATATCCCACACGCTTTAGGGTTTGCTACACTTAAAAATGAAGGGGTTTTAAGTCCTGAAAAAGCCAGGGGGGTGTATCTACAGCCATTTACTTTACTTGATGTAAGTTAAAGATTTACAATTTGGACCTAAAAACCTATACATTTAATATGTTGTATACAAAAAAACCACTTGCTTAATTTGCCAACAGCCACGAATTGTTTTAATTAACAATAACACGTTCCTGCCATCCAAATTGTCTCCAGCTGAAACACAGAGTTGTTAGAAAGCATTATGTGGTGTTAACAGCAGAAGTAACCGTGTAACATGAGCTCTCCTGACATCAAACACTTCCATTGCTCCACTAAATAAGTAAACTTGATATTTATTAATTACACGGTTTTAAACTTTATAAATCTCTTCAAAATGAATTTGCGATGTTTGATGACAAAATCAGAAATGTCAAAGGGCATGGATGGCTAAAGCGATCATGTGGGTATTTAGCTTGGCATGTGAAACACCACAAATTAATTTAAAACAGGTTTGAAAATATAAAATTGCGTAAAGTACGGCAAATGGGGTAGATAAATCCTCCTCTCTTTTTTTTCCATGACTACTTAACACCTCTCAACTTCTACCTGTAAAAAAACCCCGATCGATGTGGTCTGTCACAGAAATGGCACCATAATTACACATCACTGAATGGGGTATGCATTTGTTTGTGGTGACTTTGGTTTCATTTTTTTAAAGTTATTTGCGGCAATCACAGATTTTTAATAAGTGGCTTCACAAAAGTTATTATAATTTTTAGTCTGCTCACTGATCCTCTGTATTTTTCTCTTTGCTGTGGCATGAAAACTACAAGAGTCTTTCTCTATTGGCTCTCCATTCAGAACAAGGTACTGACTTGGACCTACAGGACAATCTCTGGATCTGCCTCCTCTTACCGTTAATCCATCTTTCCTAAAAATACACCGACTTGCTCACTGTGCTCCAGTGATGAATGTCGCCTGGTAACTCACCGTGGCGCTAATTCTCATTCCATTTTATTTACCACTGCTAAATGGTGGAACCACTTTCTCAACACTGTGGAAAATGTATGTTTTCAGAAGTTTCTTGACACCTGTTATAAAAAATTAAGAAAAAAAAGCAGCCAAATCGGGTAATGCTCAGGTTTGATGATACTACAGTGTAACTGTTTTTCCTACATTACTGTCTTGTGTTGTTCTCTCATCTGCAAGCCACTTTGGATAAAAGCATCTGCTTACATTGATTAAATGTAATGTAAGAGTTAATGGCATATTTTAAAGAAGCAGTCTGCAGGTTGTACTAGCAATTAGACATGCTGCAGATTGCATCTATGAAGACCACATTTTGTGGGTACTAATGAAAATCAGTGCTACAAATTAGGCATTATTATTCAAAACCACCAGAAATGCACGTATATGATACACTTTTGATCATGGAATTAAAAAATATCCCAGCAGCACGGCAGTGTCTGATTTAATAGTACCACCAATGGTGTCACTTGAGTGCTGAGAATGCTCCACCAGCAAATTACATATTCGCGGGGGTCCTGATGGAGGGGACTAACAAAGAATGTAGGTTGAGAACTACAACGTGAATCTACATGATGATGTATAATAAGTGTAGAAACAAGAAGGAGAAACTACCAAAGCGGCAGGTAATCTTACAGTATATAAACGGTACATTTCATACCTAAAAAAGCGGACTTGCAGGGATAGGCTTGATTTCTGCAATAAGTGTAAAGCATCTTACAAGAGTACATGCCCACTGAGCCACACAATATACATGACAACGTTTTACGAGACAGTTAAAAACGAGATAATAATTTATTTGCAAGAATCCATCATCGTAACAGGTCGTGTGAATGGTATTTATGTGCGCAGAGGAAAATAAATGTGTTTTTTTGCTTACCTCTCAGAGACGGCGCTTCTGATGTGCGCGCTTTCAGTCTCAGAGCCCAAAGCGCCGGACGGACGCAGCATAAATAGCGCCAACAGTCGGTGGGAGGGTCCGAGTTCAGCAGGATGCTAAAAATCTCAGACGTGCACTCGATCCCGGGGTCTGTCGGTATCATTCTGCCCCTGAAGCTGAAGTGATGGCAGCGTCTCAAACCGACAAGATGTAGGCCGACTAGGTAGTGCGCAAAAAGCGCTTCATTGACGTCAGCACAGGATGCGCTCTGTTGTATCACCATTTAGAATGAACTCCCTTACTGTGTGCAGGTAGAAAAATGCCGCACAGATATTCCACATTAAACTGTTTAGTTTGCCTTTTAAAACAGAGAAAGAAAAAACGCATATTAACTTATCTCACACGGGGAAATATCCGTTGTTACTTACATACATTTCGTCATTTAGCTGAGCTTTTATCCAAACTGACCAACAAATATCCCAACTTTGTTGAGGTCAGAACGCAGGGTTGATACAGCACCCTGGAGAAATTAGGAGTAAGGGTCTTGCTCAAACACTCACATTGGTCATTTTAGTGGACCTGGGATTTGAACCCACAACCTTCAGATGTATAGTCCAACAAACCAATAGTTAATGGGAGATTAAATGCTAACTAGAAGGAGAAGTTCATGAACAAACTTTATAAAGTTGGTTGGAAAGGCTGCATTTGGCAAAAAAAAAACAACTCAAAAAGCAAATAATAGGTGTAAAGTTGTTTGAAATTCAAAAGAAAACCTGATGCTACATTTTCAATGAATCACTATGGTGGATAAAAGGCTCCGAAAAAGGAATGTGACTCAAAAAGCTATTGCTCCAAAAATCACAAGTAACCTAAGTCACTATGGGTACTACGAGTCTGCCAACGTTGTACATTTAAAGCTGCAGGATGAAAAACTAGTAGAAATTGTGTGCGAGAATAAAAATAAGAACAAGAAGTTGGCTTGTCCAAGCCAACTTAATTATATAAATTATAGTAAGAAGTATACAGCACGGTGGCTTAGTGGTTAGCAGGTTCGCCTCTTGGCGCTGGGGATTCAGACGAAGCAAAATCTGGGTGATTTTTACATGTTCTCCCACAGTCCAAAAACATAGATTCAATGTAAATTGACTGCTCTAAATTGCCCTATTGTGTGTCTGTGTGTGCATGTGTGTGTGAGTAAGTGTGTGCCCACCCATAGATTGCCACCCTGTCCTGCGTGTATTTACCCAGCACCTAAAACGTTTTCTCCAGGTTCTTTGGTTTCCTCCCACAGTCCAAAAACATGGATTTAAATTGTCCCCAAAGTCTGTGTGTCCCAAGCCCGGTAGAGGGTGAGGGTTGTGTCAGGAAGGGCATCTTGTGTAAAACACTTGGCCAAGTCTATTTGTTTATTGTAAGTAATAAGTTTATTCCTGTAGCAAGTCCTGGATAATAAAGGATAAACTCAAAGGAAGAAGATAATAAATCATATCACAAGTTTTGAAACATTCTATACACATTTAATAAAGTGTAATTTACCAAATGTGCAAACGAAAGCCGAATAAAACTTCACTGTGTTTTATTTAAACTGACAGACTACAGGATTGAGCTTTTATCCTTTTTGGAAAAGGCCAGAACTTTATGGACAGCTTCTGGCGCCGCATCCAAGAAAAGAAAAGAATAATTTTAGATCAGAAACATTGATCAGATTTAAACGGATTTAAAAGGTTAATTTTGTTTGGTCTTTATCAAACTGTTTTTAAACTTTGTCAAATTAACTGGGTTTGCTGAGCTCCAGCATTCTATTCTTAACTAAACAAGCAGTGTTAAATCACCACACACACACACACACACACACACACACACACACACACACACACACACACACACACACACACACACACACACACACCTGCAGCTGATTGAAGCTGATTACTGTTTGAATGGTTTAAAGGTTTAGCTGCGGTTTTAGTAGCCCTCTTGTTCTTCATTAGGTTTCCAACCGAGTTCTGCTGCTGAACCCCGGCTCCTCTTGCTCTGTCCTGAAGGTCTCTGCTATTTAATCTACTATAATCTCTATATATATAAAACGAAAAATGTGTACTTAATTTGAATTTGTTACGTTTGAGTCGATCAGACCTCATGTTTGATTCAATGAAACTAAATATGTGTTAGTTCTGTTTGATACTAAATCTCTAAATCATGGCTGAGGTGGTTTAAGTTTGGAAAGTTTAGTTTTTAATTCCGAGCATGTCAAAGTTAATATAAACTTCAAATTGAAATGCAATGCTTTATTGTTTAGCTAAAAGCTGCAGTGTGTAGCTCCAAGGTGTTTGATTTGATTGTTAATCTGTACAGCAACTGATTTTTCAGTTTAATGGAATCATGTTAATGGTCAGTGGCAGAGCCTTTGCTGGGTCAGACGGCCTGTGATCGGAGGTGGTCGGTTAGGTGGTTGTTGCTTGATGTTGGTCTGTCCGGCCGCGGTTGGAGGTGCTGGTAGCCGGTCAATCTGTGGTTGCAGGTGGACTGTCAGCCAGTGGTTGGCGGTGACCATGTCGGAAAGGCGGTGCTATGTCAGTGATCGGAGTTGGTTGCTCGGAGGTTGTCGGTCAGGTGGTTGGTGCTTGGCGCTGGTCGGTCAGGCAGTGGTTGGAGGTGCGGTGGTCGGACAGGCGGTGGTTGGTGGTGCCGGTGGTTGGTCTGGCTGTGATCGAAGTTGGTTGCTCGGAGGTGGTCGGTCAGGTGCTTGGCGGTGGTCAGTCAGGCGGTGGTCGGTCGGTGCCGGTGGTTGGCGGTGGTCAGTCAGGCGGTGGTTGGCGGTGCCGGTGGTCGGTCAGGCGGTAGTTGGAGGTGCTGGTGGTTGGTTGGGCTGTGATCGGAATGGGTTGTTTGGAGGTGGTTTGTCAGGTGATTGGGGTTTGGTGCTGGTCTGTCAGGCTGTGGTTGCAGGTGGTCTGTCAGCCAGTGGTTGGTGGTGATGATCAGACAGGCGGCGGTTGGCTGTGCCGATGGTCGGTCAGGCGGTGGTTGGCGGTTCAAGCGGTGATAGCGGTGCCGGTGGTCGGTCAGGCGGTGGTGATCGGAGTTGGTTGCTCGGAGGCAGTCAGTCAAGCGGCGGTTGCAGGTGGTCTGTCAGCCAGTGGTTGGCAGTGATGATCAGGTAGGCGGTGGTCAGGCGGTGGTTGGTGGTGCAGGTAGCCGGAGTTGCTTTGGCCAATCAGATGGTGAAAGTGGCTAGTCGGGCACTTGTTGGAGGTGCTGGTGGTTGCAGGTGGTCGGTCAGCTGGTGGTTGGCGGTGACTATGGTCAAACAGGTGGTGGCCTGTCAGGGAGTGGTCGGAGTTGGTTGGTCAGGTGGTGGTTGGAGTTGTCTTGGCCAATCAGATGGTGTACGTGGCCAGTCGGGTACTTGTTGGAGGTATTCGTGGCCAACCAGATGCTGATCGCGGCCAATCGGGCATTGGTTGGAGTTGCAGGTGGTCAGTCAGCTGGTGGTTGGCGGTGATTATGGCCGGACAGGCGATGGTTGGTTGGTGCTGGTGGTTGGAGTTGTCTTGGCTATTCAGATGGTGTACATGGCCAGTTGGGCACTGGTTGGATTTGTCGTGGCCAATCATGTGGTGGTTGTAGGTGCTGCTGGTTGTAGGTGCCGGTGGCTGGAGTTGTCCTGGTTGATCAGGTGGTGGTAGGAGGATTTTGTTTGTCGGTCTTGCATCCCTTAGTTCCATACTGCAGCTTTATATTGTACAGAAACTAGAACACTAATCATTAAGATAATTGGTGTGTTTGTGAAGGTTCAGCACTTTGTCTGTAGATCATTCTCTAGATCCTGAACAGCTACTGTCTTCGCTGAGACTAACGTGACTTGCAGAAGATCAGTAACTTAAATCAGTGTTTCTTCAGCAGTGATCAAACTGACCCTCAATCATTAACACTCTCCCTCTCTCTCTCTCTCTCCCTTTCTTTTGTCTCACTGCTGCATGACTAAATGGAGAGCGGCGGAGGTCCCTGGAGGTGGAGAGTGGAGAGCGGAGGTCCCTGGAGGAGGAGAGTGGCAGCGGCGGTCCCTGGAGGAGGAGAGCGGCGGCGGAGGTCCCTGGAGGAGGAGGAGGAGGAAAGCGGTGGCGGAGGTCCCTGGAGGAGGAGGAGGAAAGCGGTGGCGGAGGTCCCTGGAGGAGGAGAGCGGCGGCGGAGATCCCTGGAGGAGGAGGAGGAGAGCGGCGGTCCCTGGAGGAGGAAGAGGTGGAGAGC
>JAOUQT010046663.1:0-10934 GCA_025769995.1 Xyliphius kryptos
TCATTACTAGGTACACTCGACCTCGTTCACTACGCTCTAGTGACGAATGTTGCCTGGTGACTCCAATTCACCGGGGTGCCAATTCTCACTCCATTTCATTCACCACTGCTAAATGGTGGAATGACCTCCGTAAAGCTGACTCACTTAACACTTTCAAGAAACTTCTCAAAACCCATCTGTTTCACAGACATTTGCTTTAAAAAAAAAAAAATAAATAAATGAAAATGTTGTTCAGTCTTCCTTACCTTGGCCATGTCCCTGAGTATCGCGGACCTTGTGCTTTTAGATACTCAAGTAACGTTGCAGCTCTGAAATATGGCAAAACTGTTGGCAAATGACATCTTGGAAACTACACAATTGATTTTCCTGAGTTCATGTGCAGTTTTTTTGCAAATTTCTTTTCAGCACGCTTCTTGCAAGTCTTTTGGCTATTTGCCATGAAACGCTTGATTGTATGGTGATCACGCTTAAAAAGTTCAGCAATTTCAATTGCATTTGTGCTTTATCACAGTGTAATGATAAATAATCAAAAGTCACTCCTCTGCCTCCGAAAATCTGACAATATGTACTCATTTCTCAAATGCAGTTTTAGATAGTATTAGAATGATGCCATAATGTGGTAAAAGGTGATATTACATTATTTTTTTAATGATTCCTTTATTCTGACAAGCCACAATGTAATCCTAAAGTTTAAAGACTTTGGATATACAAAGGCTATATAAAGGGAGTTATGGTCAGCACAGTGACTGCAAGATGCCCAAGTCCTGTGGTTGCAAAACAAGTTTAAATCATCACATGGCGAAGTGCATTTTGGAAACACATCTCCACAGTTCTCATGAGTCCATAACATTGTTCCAGAAGTCTTTTAGTTTGTTAAGATGACAGCCATATGGAATTTTCTTTTTAGATAGATTTTTTTTCTGGCAAACCTTCCAATATAAGACTTGCTTGTTGACACTTTTTCTGATATACTTGAAAATAAAGTCTTATGTTGGAAGGTTCTTTCACCTGACAAACCTTCCAATATAAGATTTCCTTGTTTCATAAATTTAAACATATTTCCATATATTGTTCTTTTCTATTGATGCCACCTATTTTGTGAGGTGGATAAGTTCCTCCTGCAGCAAAGCAACTTCACAGTTGGGATGGGGTTGTAAATATAATGATGGTCAATGGCCGAAAAGTTTAATTTGAATTTCATTAAATTGCAAAATATGCATTTGTTTGCACGTGCTTTTTTCTTACTGAGTTGCCTTTTAGCCCAGGTTGGAATAATAAAATGAACACAAAGAAACACCGAGGTTATTCGAGTTTTAACATGCTTGTATCTTCATATGTAATTTGGCTGGGAACCACACTGGTAAAGTTGCAATTTATTGGAACTTGCTCAGATATAATAATATCATGTAAAGACAAGTGAAATAAGGACAGATATTCTCCTTAGAAAATGACAAAACATGATGGTCACTACTCTCTCTTAGCTGCATAAATTGCCCAACACAACAAAATTGCCACACTGTCATATCACATCAAGCCAGTACATTTTCTCATGGCTTGAAGAACCCAAATTGAAATTGCCTTAGGGAATGCATTGAGAAAGATACACACCCACACTAAAATTGGTGCTGGCAACAGAAGACATGAAGCAGCATTTCATTGCATTATGTATTGCCTAAAAAGGGCAGGCTTTGAGGACAAACAAGCAGACATTTGAAAGATAATACAATATTGTGATACAATAAAAGCAACACAATAAATTACAGAAAAAGATGAAAAAAAATACAATAGAAATTAAGATCATAAAAGAGGGTTTCAAGATTATAAAATTGATAAATCTAGCTGCACAATATTCAGCACACATTGTCATTACATGCCCCCTTTTTACTCCACTTATTGCCCATTTTATCAGTTTTACTCAATTTAAATATGGACTTTGTAGTTATTCATTACGGACTGTAGTGCACCTGGGGACTATATCACGTAGTGTGTAAGTCCCCTTTATTCTGTTCTCATAAGGTAAGGACCCCAACCCTACCATTATATTTTATTTTAATTTACCAACCCTAATATTTGATTAGTCTACATGGTCAAATATAAATCTGAAGGAATAGGCTGTTTTAATGATGTTCAGGTAGTTTGTAAATTCAAGGTTAAGTTACTGGATAGGTTGATTTTAAGACTTTTGCTAAAATGATTAGGAGCTTTGTTTTGTGCAAAAGGCTTGCCTGAATTTTCTAGGTTTAATGTAACAACAATACAACTGAAGAAATAATACTATGATCGTCTGCATTAATTTGTTAGTTTTGTCAGTTTAGCATAGTGTCAGGTGCGCTCGGCTCATCTGCCTTGTTTAGTATGTTCAGTTAATTAACTTCCTGTTCTCCCCATTTAGTTAGTTAACTGTTTTTGTTTGTTTATTCGTTCCCTGATTGTCACGTGACAGGGACTTTTATTTTATATACCTTCGGCTTCCGTTTCGTCCCTGTCCGGTATTGTTTGTAGTTTATGTTGCGTGTCGGTCATTTTGTATGTACCGTGCATTTAGCTTTCGTGCTAAATAAATCGCTCTCTTTTGAATCCTCACCTGGTTACCTGCTCCTTCTAGCTCCCCCTCGTGCGAGCAAACGGTAGCTTCCCTAGGTCATGGAAATTCTAATAAAAAAAACTTTGCGTTTTCAATAGGATTATGCTATAAAAAAATGTATTTGATGCTAGACCGAGGTAACCAACAAAAATATAATAGGAGTAAAATATATATGCAAATGTAAAGTTACACCATTAAGAAACTGTCAATACGTTTGATAGCAGATCAGGTTTTAAAAGTCCTTTCTTCAAAGGCCCAGTCTATAAAAGCAAAGATGGGTTGTGGCTCATTGCTTTTTTATGAAGTCATAATCTGTGTCAATCCCCTCTAGAGCCTGATGCAATTTGACTTCGGTGGATTGATATTTTTAATGATGCAATTAGTTAAATAAAGTTTAAAAAAAAAAAAAAAAAAGAAGTAAGCAATTACATTAACATTTACACTCAGGAACCATCATCACAAACCAAGTCAAAGTTGGGCCAAACGGATAGTTTATAATAAAAACAGTATTTTTTTCCAACACCGAGCATCTGAACAGATGTTTTTTTTTAGGTTTCAGGCAACAGCAGACATAATTGTGTTTACTCTGGCAGTTGATTGCAGCAGTAGAAAGTAATCCTGCATGCAATATCTGTTTTTTCATCACTTGCGACCAGCATGCACCATTATAAACTCGGAACATACTTTAATTCACTCCTAAACAAAGTACTGAATGTGAAAGAAGCTAATTTTATGTAACTATGTTTTTTTGAACATTCAAAAGTGCAGCATCATAACAAGAGGATTCTGAAATCATTTTACAACCATGACTGCATAGGTTTTTTAAGGACTTTAATTTCTTCCCACCAGTGGCGAGCCCTGCATTTTACATCTAGGCCTTCAGTAATGCTTCGTCTGAATCAATCATCCTGTCAATAACTATTTTATGGCTATAAAAAATATCTAATTTTGCAGAAATGCAGTATAAAGAGCTGTTGCATCACAGGTAGATAATCCTTGTATCCAGAACATAGGGCGCACAAGATGCAACATAAAAACTCTCCAAAAATAATATACTAAAATTGCAATATTATTTTGGAAAATAACACTTATCAAAAATCCCAAGTACAATACTGATGGAAATTAATACATCCTTGTTTTCCTCCCAAAAAGAGTTTAATTGGTTCCACCAAGAAGTGCCTTTTCTGTTGTCATAGACGCTTAGATGCTAAAAGTTAAATTTATTTCTGGCAAAGGTTTTAATTTGCTAAACACTTTTTGTCAATTTTATATGTCACTTGTTCTTTATTTACACAGTCCTGTTTTTCCACACAAAATCTTGACCAATCATAGGGCACATTATTTTGAAGCTAAGACATAGGTGTCAAACTCTGGCCTGCTGGCCAAATTTGGCCCACATTCTCATTATATTTGGCCCACAAGACAATACTGAGTGATTTACAGAGCTGGCCCACTGGTATTATACAGCACATTTAAAGCTAATAGCACTAAAGAAGTCAATCACGACAGGCAAAAAGAAAAGCAGAAAACACAAGTTTTGGAGAAAATATTTGTTTACATATGTAAAAGTTTGTCTTTGATGTAAAGCTAATGCGGCTACAACCAAGGAATACATTAGAAGACAGTATGGACCAAAACACCATGACTACTACAAGGACCTAGACATAAATTAAAGGCACCAAAAGAAAGAGGAAATGAAAATAAGTTTTTTTTACAGTCAACAGTCCCGAACCATGGGATTTACATGATTGAGCCCCACCCCTTTTTTGTTTTCTAAACATGGTGAACGTATCACATAAAACAATTCCTTCAATGTTATACACATTCTTGCATCAGGAATGTTTTTTTAAACGTCAATGACAAAACGGTTACTCTTGAACTTTACAACATAGCTGTAACCTTTGTTTGCCAACATTGGTATACCTTCAGAGATGTGCTATCCGTTGTTCGTACTTGAACATGGAAGCATGGTTATACAGTCTGTTCAACAATACGCTGACTACATGAATACTTCTGGAGTTAGTGGTGGCGAGACAGAAATAGGCAACTTTATACTGGGGAAGGGTCAAATTATGTGGCATGTGCTAATTATTAATAACTATTTAGGTTGGCTAAAAATTATTAATATCAATGTTAGCCCACGACTTTATCCAAGTTCTAAATTTTGGCCTGGTCTGAGTTTCACACCCCTGAGCTAAGAGCTGGAACAGCACTGAATTGGATACTGTAAGTATTTAAAAATAAGTGTGCTGTATGTTATAACGGTACATGGCACATGATGGGTAAATATAAATTTGCCAATGGTGGTGATGATTGTTATGGTTATTTAACTGCATCTATTATACTAGAAATGAGTTCACATGGCTCATGACTGACGCTGCGAATGTGTGCACGTGTCCATGAATGAGGTGTGAAAGCCCTATTTGAATATCAGTATTCTTACTTATTCAGTTGCCACTCAGCAGATCACTGTATTTAATTCACACCTAACAAGTCAAAACATGTCTATGTGGACCTTTACATACTTATGCTGGAACAGAAATAGGCCCTCGAAAGCTGTTGTAATCAAGCTGAAATATTTATCAAGGTCACAGACCGAAATAAGCATGTTATGGCTATGGCTTGTTAGTAACCAACATATAAATACTGTGACCCTTAAAACATCCAAGCTGTTAAATCTTGGGGAAAGGGGTGACACTTGCAAGCCTGAGAACACAGTACAGGCAGCTTTTTGTGGGGGTATTTTGCAGCAGGAAGTACTTAAGAACTAAGTACTTAAAGCAACATCTCAAAACATCAGCTAGGAAGTTAAACCATGGCAGCAAATAAGCCTTCCAAAATGGACAGTGACAATAAGCATACTGCCAATTTACTTACAAAGGACAACAAAAGTTAATGAACTTTTGGAGTGACGATCAAGGTCTAATCTTAATTCCATAGAAAATGTGTTTGCAGATCTGAAAATGTATGTGCAAACAAGGCAGCCGACAAACCTGATTTACACCAGTTCTGTGAGGAGGAATCAGCCAGAATTCCAGTAAACTAGTTATGCATTCAAAAAAAGGCATTACCTACTCTGGTACAATGCAATAACAAAATTGGCTCATTTGAAACATTTAAAAAGAAGGATCACATACATTTGACATACATCCACAGATAAATTTGTCCTTCAAGTTTAATCCATCCTTTCAGTGAAACACACGCATATACACACACTGGTGATGTGAGCACACATTCCCGGAACGTTTGGCAGCCTTGTACATGGCACCCAAAGAGCAATAAGTGGTAGGTGCATTGCCTAAAGGCACTTCAGCCATAGTACTATTTAGGACCGGGAATCGAACCCTAGAAATTTAGGTTGTAAGGCTGGTTGCGTGATTTGCTCCATGTGCACAAAGTAAGGCTCATGAAAGCATTGTTGGGCAAGTTTGGTGTGGCAGAACTAAACTGTGGAGCCAGGCCCTCTCTTTCAACATCAATGTCTGACTTTTCTAATGCTCTTGTAGATGAATTTTAAAAAGGCTTACAGAGACACAACTGGAAAGCCTTCACAGAAAAGGAATAGCTGTTGAAGCTGCATAGAGAGAACCTACTTAGCTTCGGCTGTCCGAAAGTCTCCTGTAGGTAAAATGTGTTCCAGTACTTGTGTCCATAGGCTGTACCTGCTTTCAGCACATTTATTATCAGCATTTAAACTGAATTATGATGGTTGGAAAATCAGAGCATATTGAAAACACAATATTGCCTTTTTTAAAATTTTCTTTTACTAAGTGTTGTTGAATGTACATTTCTCTATCTACAGCGAGATCCCAAAAGTGTCATTGTGTCCACCAGACAGTGAGGATGGCGAGTCTTCTGTAAACGAATTCTCCATTGATGGAACCTACAAAAACCATATGCCATCTCATCAGTGTGAACATGCTTACCAGTCACCTCAGCTCAACAGATGCTCTTGCACGGCTCATCTTCGACCAGTTCCAGACAATCTGTGTCCAAATCAAACAAATGCACTTTCACATTCAGACTGTTCAAGCAAAATATTCCACAGGTAACAGCCCTTTCCATCAACATCAGTTTCCTTGGCTGCATGATTTGCAAGAGGGCAGTAGCTAAAAAACTATTCAACATTATGTGATGACATTCTGTGATCTTTTCCAGGTTTTGTCATGGTGACAAAAATTTTGTGAACCTTTTGTTTTTTTGGAATAAGTGTGACTGAAACCATTATTACATTTAAAAAGTCATAAAATGCAATTAGCAGGAAAACTAAAGAAATTAAAAAAGTAAAATATTTATGTAGTGATGATAATTTAATATCTACATAATAAAAAATGAAGAACCTTTTAGATTAGCAGTTAATTAAAAAATGCCACTAGATTCTTTAAAATGTGGGATGCCAAAAAAACTGTAAGTGGTTGGACCTGTATATTCTTGAATTCATGTTTTTGGACTGTGGGAGGAAATCAGAGAACCCAGAGGAAACCCATGTGGACACAGGGATAACATGGAAAGTCCACCTAGACCAGGATTCGAACTGGGAATCCCCAGTGATGTGAGGTGAACGTACTAACTACTAAGCCACCTTGCCGCCCGCTAAGATCATTCTTAAAAAAAAAAGAACCTTTAAAAAATAAGTGTTTGGTGCTTGCTAGGCTAATAAATGAATTTATCGCTAAAGAGTTTTCACTCATCCAAAAACAGAAAGACATGGGGATCCCCATAATGGACCAAGTAATACTATTAATCCAGGGTTTTTATCGGTCTTTAAGCAAGTACATCCAGTACCCGCTCAAATTGTCAAATTGATATTTGTGTATCAGGCATCAGAATCACAAAAACAATAAACATATCTGAAAGGTGAAAGCTTCCAAAATGCTAAAGATATTGAACTAGATTATGACATTGCAGATTAAAAAAAAAGGATGTAATACCAGACACTTTTGCTTAATAATTAAATTAGTAAGCCCTTTTTTTTATCTCCATCACAAAATAAGGCCCATGAAAGCATTGTTGGGTATGTTTGGTGTGTTTTAATGTATTTTCAAGAATTGATGGTAATGTGTTGGATCTTGATAACATAGAAATCTTTAATATTGTATGGGCTTAAAAATTTTCAAGCAGCACTGTAAATGTTTTCAGATGGAAAGAAATGTGCAAGATTAAGGTTTGTCTCTTTCATAGGTCTGAGAAACTCCACAGCATTCCGAAAAGGTGGGTACCATTAGCATAAACGTCTTGTTGTACTGTTCTTTTATTCACATTATGTTTTATCTGACCACTAACAAAAATCCTGTCATTTTAAAACTTCGCTCTTAAATTTGCTTAGGCCAATTCTTAGTAAGGAAATGCATAAACTTCTAAACTGAGAGAAAGACATTGACATCAGTTTGCTCATGTCCAAAGCATTTATTTAATTGGAGACAGGGCATTGCATGTAGAATGAGGGGCAACATTCCACAAAATATCACACAATAATGAAGGTCCTAAATATTACTAGTTTCATTTATTATCCATGCAGTTTTTCTAATTAGCAATTTCATTAAAAAAAAATCATTCAACAGGTTGCCAGTCCAGAGGTTAGACCACAAACAAATATTACACAAAGAAACAATTTAGTATCAGCAGCTCAGGTGATTTAAATGTCGGTTAGTAACCCCAGATATTTTTGTTGTGAGCTGAGCGTGCATATTATGATATTCAAATATGTGGCTTAGTGGTTAGCACGTTCGCCTCTCCGCGCTGAGGTTTCCCTGTTCAAATCCAGATCTAGGTGGAGTTTCCATGTTCTCCTAGAGTCTGCATGAGTTTCTTCCGGGTTCTACGGTTTCCTCCCACAATCCAAAAACATGGATTCAAGGTGAAGTTACTGCTTTAAATTGACCAAAAAAGTGCGACAGTGAGTGTGTGCCCAGCGATAGATTGGCGCCCTGTCATGGATGTATTTGGGCCTGGGCTGGTTTGGTTTTCTGGTGAAAGTCCCAAGTATATTCGGAACCGTTGTTTTTTGTTGGTGGTTGGAGTGATGCAATCAGTGAAGGATTCTGCTACATCACCAACTGCTCCTTAAGGAGTGATAAGGGCTTTTATCAACCTAGACTTCGTGAGTCCTGCAGTGCACCAATGTAAGGTTCAAGGCCAGGTAAGGTCAAGAGACAGGGCCTGGTACTATAATAGAAGGAGGGATGCCATAGTAAGAGGCAAGTTAAAATAAATCAAGTTGACCTGACTGCTGCTGTCATGTAAAACAGAGATCAAAAGTGACTTATTATTATAAGTAAGTTATTATTAACTTTTTTATTAACAAACAATAAGGCATTAAAATTAGGCAAAAACCCAGACAAAAGCAATAAAACATAAAAGAGAAACAGACAACAACACAAAGAGAATGAGAAACAATTAAGCTTTAAAAGCAAAAATGCAAAGAGAAAACAAGGGAAAAATAACACAAAACCACAATATACACTGGTGTTAATACACCCAAAAGAGTCTATTAATGGTTGTTTTACTGAGCCGACTTAAAATAGTGTGAGACACAATCAGAATACTCAAATACAGAGGTGCTTTTAAACCCCTGGCAAAATGTATGGAATCAACAGACTGGGATGAGCACCCATTTAGACATTTTATTCTGTAGAACAAACTCAGATCAAAAACATGATGCATTAATGAGGTCATTCCAAAGTGCAACTTGTTGGCTTTCAGAAACACTAAAAGAAATAAAAAAAGAACGTTGTGAAAACAAAGTAAATGTTACTTTTGTTGAGCAAATACGGGAGTCACTAAATTCTGAGAAAAAAAGTATGAAATCACTCAAATTGGAGGTAGAAAATAAGGACACACCCAGTTAATTTCCTTTTCCTTAATAGACACCTGCCTCAGATTAGAGCTGCTCGTTAGTCTGCAGTTAAAAACACCTACTGTAACCTTTGCTGTGTTTTGGTTTACGCGGAGTTGATCATTAAACCGACACTTTGGATCGCTATTTCTGAGTTTTGAGTTTGCTTTTCGCCCTTACACCGAGCCAATGACAGTTACCAACACCAGGACTGAGTTTCCCCAAAATACCGAGGACCCCCAACTTGTGATCCGTGAGATGGGTAGGTTGTGCCCAGTTCGTTTTGGACTTCAGAACACTTGCCGGGCGTTCAGGTTGGAATAAACCAGCCCTTATCTCTCATTTCCGCGCGGGATTACGACCAGAGGTGCGTCTCGCTCGTACCGGACGGGTGCAGGAGGATTCCCTGGAAGCAATGATGACAACAGCGATTCAGTTGGATTACATGCTCACGGAACTGCCGAGCCGCACTGCTCCGCGTCACCAGCGAATCCAGTTTGAGAACCCACTTCAGGTGTCGACCGAGACTCCCATGCAGGTGGATACAACTCGTCTCAAGCCCACGGAGTGTAATCGCTGGATGCGCGAGGGATTGTGTTTATACTGTGGAGACTCTGGGCACCAACTCTCGGGACTGCGCTGTTCTTCGCTCGCGCAAGCCGCGGGTTGCCAGGTTGCAACGGGAGAAATCCCCCTCCCGTAAGATCCTGTAAGACTGCCTTCTTCCACAAATAAATTAATCACTGTTCCTGTAATTCTGCTTGTTCGAGGGCGGAGGTTTAGGACACGCGCCCTTGTGGACTCCGGTGCAAAAGGGGAATTTTTTGGATCTTGTGGCTGCGCAGCACTGGGGGATTCATACTGTTGCGCTGCCCACAGAGCGATCAATATGCGGAGTGGACGGTCGGCCTGCATACCCCGGAGTTATCACTAATCAGACTAAGAGTCCATCTCTTTAATAGTTAATGCTACACATCAAGAGTGCATCTCGTTTTTTCTCACGTCCTCCCCCTCTCATGCTGTAATTTTAGGTCTACCCTGGCTGCAGCGGCACGATCCCCACATCAGTTGGTCTACTCGAAGAGTTGTGCGATGGGCTCCTGACTGCTATTCATCCTGTGTGCTGCGCGCGCCGGTACGTTCATTATCACTTGCCATGTCACCTATAGGATTGCCCCCCGGCGTTCCTGACGTTTATTCCGACCTCGCTGAGATTTTTAGCATTAAGCGGGCCAGAACCTTGCCACCTCACCGTCCGTACGACTGCGCGATCGACCTCATGGACAAGGCAAAGCTGCCACGCGTAGGTCCGTACGCATTAACTGCCGCAGAGACCAGGGCTATGCATCAATACATTTCGGAGGCGTTACAGTGGGGGCACATTCGTCCCTCTAAATCACCGGTCGCATCCGGGTTTTTTTTCGTGCCCAAGGGCAGTTCTGATTTGCGACCATGTATCGATTACAGGGCCCTCAACCAGGTTACACGCAAGTATGCTTATCCTCTACCCTTGGT
>JAOUQT010046679.1:0-10933 GCA_025769995.1 Xyliphius kryptos
CTCGGGCGCTGGGCAGATACACCCAGGACAGGGTGCCAATCCATCGCTGGGCACACACTCACTCACACACACATACAGGGCAATTTAGAGCATTCAATTAACCTTGAATCCATGTTTTTGGACTGTGGGAGGAAACTGGAAAACCCACACGGACACGGGGAGGACATGGAAACTCCACTCAGATTGGGATGTCTAAAATATGTATTCTAAAAGTATTTAAAGGTTCAAAATGTATTTTATTTTCAGAACTTTATTTGAACTTTCACCCTGATTTACCTTATTTTAACCCTCGCTCTTTCTATAATTCAACTTTAAATTTCTAAGACATTAAAAAAGTATATACACAGTATACAGTACATGTTCCGTCAATGTCTAAACCCCATGTTACTCACATCTCTGTAGGTGCAAAATCAGGTTGTGACATATGATGTCCGCTTTTAATCATCTCATAAAATCTGGCGTCCACCTTCACGTCGGGGTACGGACTCCTACCTGCACATACCACAAAAAACCCTGCCAGTATTACATTGGTCTCTTCCCAAGTACCTACAAGGCTGAAACTTGGCACCGTGATTCTCTACCATGTCCTTGGAAAAACCAATGGGCTCTCGCTTTACAATGTTCGGTCGCTCGCTATCGCCATCGTACGCAACACCTCGGATGGCTTGGGGTCTTGGCGAGTACCTACAAATCTGAAACTTGGCTCTGTCGTTCCTCATCGTCTCCTTGGAAAACCTACTGATAAATTCCTGTGAGAGAGCAAACGCGTGGACGCCGTAGTCCCAACTCACACTCTATTCATTCCACAAATATTACAAATGCCCTTCAACTTTCATGTGGTTATCAAGTTCTCCACCAGAGAGCAGCACTGGTAATCTGCTCGTAACATCTAAAGAGATAAAAGTGTCAAAGCTTAAGAGAGCGACTCACCGAGAGAGAAGATTTCCCAGAGCAGAACACCATATGACCAGACGTCACTCTGTACGGTGTACAGACAGTGGAATATACTCTCAGGAGACATCCACTTCACCGGCAACCTGGCCTACAACACACACATCATCTGTATGACTTTGTAGTTCTTCGGTTACAGATTGTAGTCCATCTGATTCCCTGCATCTTTGTTAGTCCTCTTACAAACAGGACCCTCATAGGACCAGGTGAGATGGGTTCTGCTGGCTCCAGTGGATCAGACTACAGTAGTGCTGCTGGAGTTTGTAATTATCTGGCAACCCTAATTGGTGATACTCACGACTACACTGGACTTGACAAGGGGTGGTTGTGGTTAACTGGTCCAGGGTGGGCCATAAAAATGGACACACTTTGATAAAATGGAAGTGGTTGCTGTAATCACCTTACTGTTTGTGGCATATTGGTACATGGAGGGGAAAACCTTTAAGGTTGAGGGTGACCTTTGAGGGTGACTCCCATGGTGGCCATCTGCAAAGCTGCCATTTTGGATTTAACTTTTTATCTTTCAATGGGAAGTGGGTCATGTGACATGTCATACACATGGAAAATTGCACAACAAAACACGGTGTGCTCTTTTTTAATGTAGCTTTATTCATTATCGAGTTATTGACATTTTTGTGACCTGGAGCAATGACAGTAACCCACTGAATGATGTGCTGCTTATTGTGTTGAATCGTCAGTGTGATTCTTTTCTTCCACGCTTGACACACCAAGAGCTAACACCACAAAAGAAATGCTACCACAAACCACTGGAAACAACAGATACAGGAGGCCTGTGGTAGCATTTCTTGGGCAAAACTTTGAGCTCATCCTTTAGTGGGTTACTGTCGTTGCTCCAGGTCACAAACGTGTCATTAACTCGATAATGAATGAAGCTACGTCAGGAATGAGCACACCATGATTTTCCTTGTGCAATTCTCTATGTGTTTGATATGTCACATGACCCCCTTCCCATTGAAAAAAGTAAAGTTGAATCCAAAATGGCGACTTTGCAGCTGGCCGCCACCCGGCCTCAAATGTTTCCACCCTCGTTGTACTGATATGCCACAAATGGTAAGGTCATTTCCGGAACCACTTCCATCAATCAATCAATCCGCCAAAAAAATTGCTAGCTCTGGAATCTCTGGAATAGGCGCAAGTCACACATTTCAAGCTAAAGGTTAGCGTGGACATAGCTTTCGGATACGCGTACTCACATTGCCTCTCACCACGTAGTTGGAGTCGTTCATGATGTCTCGTGCCAGTCCGAAATCACAGATTTTAGCAACCAGAGCATCGGTGATGAGGACGTTTCTAGCGGCTACGTCTCTGTGAATACACTGCACACAGAGGACTCACATGACTCGAGTATTTGAAGCTGTGATGTAATAACAGCAAGTGACCTGATTGGTTGCAACTGGATACTTAATAAAGCACCAAGAAAATCGTTGTCTTAAGATAGCGACAGTACGTTTCTGGAAGACAGGAAGTCCATCCCCTGAGCCACTTGATTGGAGAATCGCAGGAGGTCTTTGATGTTCAAAGCCGCAGTGTTCTTTTGCGTGGCCTCCGTTCTCTGCGCTGGCCGCATGTCCATGTAGCTGCTTAATTATAAACAAAAGTATGTGATCAACCAAGTATCAGACAGACTGCATGGACATCACTGACTCAAAACAGAAGTATGATGTTGGGTAACGAGGCTGATGAGATAAGGTTCTACTAACTGTTCCGTGGCCTCGACAGCTCCAGTTAAAGATCTTGATATAATGCTGATTAATGGAAGGTGGTAGATGTACCTGTTGCTGGGGTTCCCCTGCTGCAGGTTGTTGAGATCAGGCAGATTCTTGTAATCGGATGCAGGATGTGTAGAAGTGTCGAACATGTAGGAGTTTATGAAAAGTGACGCTCTTCGGCGCAGGAAGTTCAACAGATCACCGTGACCGCAGTACTCTGTTATTACCAACACCGGCCCTACACACAAAGCACATGGTCATGATCTAACGTACCACGCCTGCTTTTGAAAGAACATTCTTGGTGTATTAAAATAGGAGGCCACCATCAGGTTCCATTTCATAATGAACTGAGAGCATCAGAATGATGTTACCTCCACGAGTGCACGCCCCCAGCAAGTTGACGATATTAGCGTGCGATCCGAGATGACTTAGGATCTTCAGCTCGCTTATCAGGGCTTCTTTCTCTACCGAGTGAGCACTAGCTGTGAAACGAGCCAACAAACATAGAATGCAATGAATAAACAGCAATGAAGAACGCTAATGCTAAATATTGCGGCATTACGTTAAGAAAAGTAGACGTTAGTCACATTTTAGCATTTTCACGGCCACTCGAGTCACGAGATCTTCTTTCTCCAGTCCGTAAGCCGCCGCTTCCACCACTTTACCAAATGCCCCGGCGCCCAGCACCTGTCCTGCGAACCAAATCAATACATCATCCGTTATAGCATTGCTATAGAAGGTTCCACAACTAGCACTTAAACTAGTAGCAGGTACCGTCATCAAAATGCCAAAGGATCCTACCACCAAGTGGTATTGGGTTTTCGTTTACCAAACGGGCAGAAAACTCTGGTAAATGTGCACACTTTGTAGCCTTGAGATGATATCGTTTGACTTTCTACTGTGAGAAACATTGTCCCATGGGCTCAGAGGTAGTGGAAAGTCAGTGTTACTCAACATAGTTGTGTCATGAAATCAACAAGTAACTGAAATGTACAAAGAGGAAGATGTGTATTCTTTCAGTTATTAATAAAACGTGCATAAGCCAGCATCTATAATGGTGCATCAGATCGCAACGACGTAGCGCTACGCATTTATTCACCCTGTGGATTTTCCCAAAGTCAGACCTTGTTCCCATATTGCATTTATATTGCAAAGTTAAGATCTCACGATTGCTAAATGAAAGTGGGGGGCAGTGTGGCAAGATGCTAACTCCCTGCTCATTAGGTCCTGGCATCGTTGCCATGGTACGCAGCCTCATACAGAACCTTAACTCGTCAAACCCATGCGAGGGGTTTATGAAACGTGAAGTAGTACCGAATGTGAGCCGATCCCGAGGAAACTCCCACTGCGCGTTGTAGGGAAGTTGAGTGGGGTCGACGTAGCTGTAATCGTTCCCGTTGTTCACCTCAATGATCTTCCACCTGATCTTGTACCTGGGTTTCTATAAAAACACACAATGCTGATGGTATGAGGCTTTAATGATGTAAACATTCTATATTATTCTGTATTTGAAGGGAAATGTTTATAAACTAGTCTGTATTACCTTTTTACACTTGTAGACACAAACCGCCAGCAGGGCGAGTAGCAGGGCAGCAGTGACTGAGACGGCGCAGTCCACGGTAAGAGAGGTACGCAGGATGGTTTGTTTAACTGCAGCGGCATGAATGGAATATACATTATTGATATTGTTTCAAAACACTTTTCCTTCCCTAGGGGGCGCTAGCTCATCATTCTGTTCACCTGTCTTTTATTTTTGTTGCTTTCTCTGCTCCTGTTTCTGCTGGTTTGCGTTACTGTTTTGGTCTTCGGAAGCTATTTAGCTCTCACGTCCCTATGTTAGCATCATAGCGGAGTTGAGTAGCATTTCTGGTATCTCGCTCTACTTGCAGGCCGTTTATTTAGAACCCCGTGTGTCGATTGCCATTTATTGCTAGAAGCTTTTAATAAGTTGATAAAGCTTAGTTTGTACCCTTAGCATTGCTGCTTCTGTTAGCCTCTCCTCTCCTTCGTCCCGCAAGTGTCGTTCTCATGGTATTAGCTTGTTCCATTAGGCCTCTTATCCTGATCTGTTCTTAAGCACTTATTGGTTAGTTAGTTCTTTCAGGTTCTTTTATTCTGATGAGGTAAGCAATACATTCTCATAGCGTTATCCTAATGTACCAGGTTACGCTGTAAGCTGATTCCGTCAGGAGCAAGTTCTATCAGTGCCTTTCCCTCCATATCATTCCTACATATTTTCTACAGAACATGCAACACTGACCAACTCCTCACCAATCCAGAACCAGTGTCCCACGGATCCAGTCAAACACTATTAACCTCGGCTAACAACCCTTGCACCATCACGCACCCAGGGCCACCTGCCATATACAGGGCATCAGTGAAGTGGAAAAAGAAGCTCACCTGACTGAGGGGTATATGAGGAACTGCGATGTTCTCCAGCAAGGTTCTCCGCTACACACTGGACAACGCTGTCTGGGTTTAACTCCGCCAGCAGCACACTCTCCACATGCCGAGGTTGGAACTCGTCCTCCGGCTGACCCACGTAAGAGGGTAACATCTGGGTGGAGGTCCGATTCTCGTCACATTCATCAGAGCTGAAATGTGACGGTATATTTTTTCACTCCTTGTGTCTATAGAAGCATTGTATAAGATGCTACGATGCCAAACAGGAGTGTTTGTGATCGGAAAGTAAACCTACGTGCTGTTGAGTGTCTCACACTGATACCAGGTGATGTTCGGCGTTGGATAACCAGAGACAGAACACGTGAAAACGCCATTCGCCCACCGAAGTGCGACCCTGGGTTTATCTGCATCCACAAATACACAACCGTTTATGCAAATATACAATGTGGTCATGAGATTATCTACATACTGCCCAGAGATCATAAGGATTTGAGATATATTACAGCCCTCATTCTCTTAACCTATCTGGTTCATTAATTTCTTCTACAAATTGCACCACCGTCACACTGTCCTTATACGTATCCCGCACCACTCTCACATCTACATCTAAGGCTCACGTTTTTGGGTAATGTGTTATTGTGAGTTCAGAGATAAAGCATACTTACAAAATACGTAGACTTTAAATTGAGCAGAAGCCTTCACTCTGGCATTCTGGGTGTTGATGATGTACACGCCACTTTCCTCTGCTGTAATTCTCTTCAGAAGGAGGGAGGCTTCAGCTCGGTGACTGTATCACAATAAGGAAGAGTTACTAAATTATCACACTCTTTATAAACTGCGTCCAGAATTGCCTACCAAACAGTAGGTTCTAATCAGATATGGAGCATATGGATGTGGAGATACAGCACCCATAGCCTTTTGCATTGGTGACCCTCATTTAAAACCCTGGGGTCACATTTGGTGGACATATGGTGGTGATATCTACACGTGAGCCCCACCATCCATCCATTCATCCAATCCGCTTATTCCTCTTTTAGGGTCGTGGTTTGGTTTCCCCTGCCCATTTAGGGGAGAACATCTAGGGCGCTGGGCAGATACACCCAGGACAGGGCGCCAATCCATTGCTGGGCACACACAGGGCAATTTAGAGCATTCATCCGGGGGGAAATCAGAGAACTCGAAGGAAACCCATGCAGACACGGGGAGAACATGGAAACTCGTTTATCGTGTTATCATATCGTATTTTAATACCATTGTATCTTGTGATTATCGTATCGTGTGATCATCGTAACGTGTGATCATCGTATCGTATCGTGTGATCGTCATCATGTATCGTTACACCTCGGTTCTGTACATATCCAATACTTTGTGTTTTTCTAACCTCCGATGGATCCTGGTAAAAGTTTCCTGATGGGTGGAAGTGTTTTGGGGGCGTGGTGTTTCCCACCACACCTTCTTTACCGCCGGGTGAGCATCAACCCTCACGCTCAGGTTGAGTGTCTCACCTTCCAACAGCTCCACCACCAGGTCGCTTCCACCTGACTTTAGCAGCGGTGTGAGGAGAATATATGGACTTTCTGTGAGCATAGCAGCAAAAGGAGTTGTTTCATTATATGTACATTTGTTATATATACAGTACATACACCATTATATGCTGGTTAAGGTCCGACTTACCCACGATTCTAAGTGAGACCGTGGTTGAATATTCTCCGGCATTGTTCTTGCAGATGCAAGTCAGATTCCCGGCGTCGGACTTGTTCACTGCAGGGAGGGTCACGACACTGATGATTTGAACTCCATTTTTGGTTTTGTTTGGTATGTTCGAAATTTGCAGACTCTACAAAACATAAGATGTTCCAAAGCTTATTAAGGTTCAGCTGGATCCAAGAATCAAATGTTCTTCTGAAGCTAATGTGGTACACTGTTTTACTGAGCGAAGTGTTCAGAGCAGGCGTACACACTGAATGATACTCAGAGAACATGAAAATAGCACATAAGGTAAATAAGGGGACTATATACTGTAGGCGTTATACACAGGACATATATGGTTGATGGTACATATAGATAGTGTGTATAGCGTTTGTACAATATGACTATCAACTGTGGGAAGAAAAGATAAGACCTACAAGACCATTCATCTCCCTTGAGCTAGGTGGCGCCACGCAAGATCTCATCCTGTGGGGTCAAAACGATCATGAGAACAGTGAGCAAAAATCCCAGAACTACATGGAAGGACCTAATGAATAACCTGCAGAGAGCTGGGACCAAAGTGGCAAAGACTACCATCAGTAGACTTACATCCTGCAGTGCCAGGCGTGTCGCCCTGCTAAAGCCAGGACATTCAGGACATCCAGGACATCCAGGCCCAGCTGAAGTTTGCAGAGAGCATATAATGAACCAGAAGAGGATTGAAAGAACATCATGTTTCTTTGATCATAACTCATCCCAAGAACATCATACCAACAATGAAGCATGTGGGTGGCAACATCATGCTTTGGGGTTGTTTTTCTGCAAAAAGGATAGGACGACTGATTTGTGTTAAGAGAAGAATGAACAGGGTCATGTATCGTGATATTTTAAGCCAAAATTTCCTTCCATCAGTAAGAGCATTGAAAATGGAACGTGGCTGGTTCTTCCAACATGACTTTTTCCTCTTTTGGCGTTTTACCCTTTATAATTTAGGGATTGCCCCAGTGATGAACGCACATATTATACATGGCCAAGTGTTTAATACCTGATGCACTTCCTGACCCAACCCTTATCCTCTACCGTGCTTGAGACACAGAAT
Organism: Xyliphius kryptos; assembly: GCA_025769995.1. Taxonomy (NCBI): domain Eukaryota; kingdom Metazoa; phylum Chordata; class Actinopteri; order Siluriformes; family Aspredinidae; genus Xyliphius; species Xyliphius kryptos. The sequence continues at coordinate 7,873 of JAOUQT010046679.1, forward strand.
ATGAGAACAATTTAGAGCTGCTGATTCGCCTTAAATCCATGTTTTGAGACAGTGAGACGAAACCGGAGAACTCTGAGTCGGGGAGAACATGGAAACTCCTCCCAAATTGGGATTTGGACCAGGAATCCTCATTGCTGAGAGGCAAACGTGCTGACCACTAAACCACCATGCCGTAGATGGTATACAGAGTGTATGTTGGGTGTAGATCTACCTTATTGGATGAATGGCGCCAAGTGACTGAGACAAAGTGATCAACGTTCTCAGTGTAACAGGTTATCTGCAGAGTTTCTCCAACAACCCCAACCTCCTCGTCCATTTCCACATTCACCTGTAGAGGGCGAGGTCCTGCAGGACAAACGTAAAACTCAACATTGCCCACAGTATGTAAATACCTTTCCTTTATGTTCTACAAGAACTAATAATGATGATAATAATAACTGTTTATTTGCATCAACTCTTACGTTTTCTGATGTTCAGATGGAATACTGAGGAAAGTTGCTGCACTGAGTCCATGTTCGCGCTGCACACGTACTCGCCACTGTGGTTCAGCTGAACTGAGTGAATCAAGATCCCCCGTTGAGGATCTGCTGTGAAATGAACATCTGGATGAGGTGCAGACCCATTAGCCGCCAGCAGAGTGAATTCGGTGACATCGACTTTGGGTCGACACTGCAGCAGGATGTCTGATCCTTCTGTTGGTGTTAGCACTTTCTCCCACGGAACTTCGAAGAGCTTCGAGGCACCTATGGAGGCAGGTACAGCTTCAGTATACAACATGACATGCTAACATGCGCTACTGCTAATCAGTACTAATGACAGGCCTCTTCATACAGAGGTGTATGGAACATCTAATATATTAAGATCGGTTAGTTAGCAACATGATGTGCAGGCATTTGTAATTATGTGCAAAATCATGATGCTAAACGCTAAAGCTAAAGTCGGATCTCAGAATGGAACAAAATAACTGATTGCTGACAAAACACGTGACGAACAGCTTGAGTAAGATCTTTTGAAGGCATTACAAATGCTAATATGCTAATGCTATGCCTGGTATAAAACAACACAATGGAACTTTGAAGTTGCACAGGAACTAAATGAAGTGTAATGACAAACCTGAGGATTGTAATTGGAACTTAAATAAGAACCTAATCGTTTAATTGTATTTATTTATGTGAGGTAAATAGCTAACGGCTAACAATGCCGGGAATAAAGTCCAGCCTGAATAAAACCTGTCAGAATTACTTGTACAGTGAAGACGCACAAGCAGAGGGTGTTGTGTTTCAGTTCAACCAAAAACTTTGCAGAAATTTGGTCTACTTTGCTACAAAACGTTAAGGAATTTGTCCTCAACGTTTAACCTATCTGTGCAGTGACACACACTGATGATTTGAGCACACGTGCCCAGAGCGGTGGGCAGCTTTGTATACGGCGCCCGGGAAACAACTGGTGTAAGGTACCTTGCCCAATTTCAGCCATAGTACTTGGTGGGACCATGAATCAAAGCGAGACCTTCAGGTCACGAGGCTGCTTACTTAACCCCAAGCCTACGACTGCCCGAAAGTGAAAGGCTGTTTCAGCAACACTCTCAGTTTAAAAGGTAATTAATATTACGCATACGCATATTTGGACATACTAGCCCCTCCCACCCAGAAGGTCACAAGTTTTTTCTACCCCCACTCCGTTTTTGAGGCACCTGTACGTAGTTAATTGTGTTTCTTATTTATACAACAGGCACATAAAGCCGTGTGAATTAAAACACAGAGTCGTTGTTTTACAGACAAACACTTTTTTATTTTTTTTCCTTTTTGCCGCAGGTACAAGCATGCGCTGTGATGAAACAAAGGGAACACATTACGTTACAAAACGGGAAACAGTGTTAGTGCTAAAAGAGATGATGTCATTTGACTTTGCATTAATTACATAAATATTACACAGATGCAAAACACCAGATCTTTAAAGCCTGTGCACAAATAAACTACAGACTTCAGGTTCTGCTGCAGTCGTCGTTTCGATGCGACTGCCATGATTAGCATGTGCTACTGAATACGTTAGTAATACGTAAGATGTTGGTTAATAGGGATGTTTGCATCGAGCTTTACATGTTGTTATTACTGCTCCTGCTTATTCTTGTCCTGCAGCGTGGTTCCTATCCGGGAAACCTGGAACAGCAGAGCCTGATGGTTTTCCACGAGAAGACTCTGCTGCCGGGCCATGTTCAGCAGGTGGCTTAATCCGTGGTCCTCTGTCTCCTTAATCGCACGCAAGACTTTCAGGATCTCGTTCTGGGTGCTCCCCTGCTCCTGGTGGTCCTGCAGCAGCTGGGTCAGCAGCCGGACGGCTTCGGCGAACCAGCCCTTCATCTGTTGTGTCTCCTGCAGCAGCTGCTTCAGCTCGTCCAGTGTGCAGCAGCTTGGTGCCGGCATGTTCTCGGAGTGAGATGGCACGGACAGAGGGTCTTGTTCCGGTTCGCTCACTCCTGAATTCGTCGAGTCTCCCGCTAAAGGAAGCACAAATATAGCAGCGGGGGGTTACAGAACTGTGGTTCTCTCACCAGGAACCACTTTTGCTTCCCCAGCGCTGAGAGGAGAACGTGCTAAAAACTCAACTCAAAACTTTACTATAGATCCTGTTTAGCGGTGTCCCAAGCCACGACCCCTAAACTACACCGCGCACGTTTTTATTGGGCTAAAACTTTTATTTCCACCCAGTATGGATGTGTCCCAAACCACACACCCTTTAAACGCATCATTGAACCCCACACACAAACAGCATTAATGGACTAAATTGGCTGTGTCCCAAACCACAATTACATGTAGTCCATCTGTTTCTCCACATACTTTGTTAGTCCCCTTTACTCTGTTCCCTAATAATCAGGACACCCCCATTAGAGAAACAGCTGGACTACAGAATCGAATTCTAGAACTACAAAGTCCATTTATATGATCAGTGGAGCTGAAATGTGTGTGTGTGTTGGAGTTAAAGCGAGACGGTTGGAGAGGTGAAGCAGGTGGATCGTTGGCGAGACTGCCAGACAAAGAGAAGGGGGCTGAAGTTTGGAGCG